>JAPWIX010000046.1:0-27500 GCA_028751805.1 Podosphaera xanthii
GTACCGTATCAGGCAAATTGCCTTGCAAAACAGACCGAAGACGTGAAACGTAAAACGAACCTCTGAAAGTGTGGCACAAAAAAGTCTGAATCCCTGCGTTGCGTGTAAATGTGATACTGAAACGGCACACTAGCGTACCAGAGAGATGGCAAATCTCGTACGGTCAGACAGAAGTTACGGTAACTCAAAAAATCCGCAGTGCTTCCAAGTTCTTCGAAGGCACAACGCCAATGGGAGGCATACGGAAGCTAAAATGCGATCGTTAACAATGTGCTTGTTTTAAAGCGCGCCGTAACGCGACTCTGTGGTCGCCCCCACGTGCCTCTTTGGCAGGGATGGCGCGTGTGGGAACCACCCAGCGGAAAGCTCTGCGAGCTTGCCCGGTGTGGAGCTTTTCAGGACGTTTCGGCCTGCTTCGAATTGACTCAGAGCTTTGCTCGTCGCGGCTCTTACTTTGCGGTGCAACAGTGTCCCACCAATGCCTCTCTGTACGGCGGTTTACGGATGGGAACGGAGTGCCTACTACCTACAGGAACCGGCCTCTCAGTACTCTGAAGTTTCGAAGCACGGCTAATGTTCCTACTCGGACGATGGCCTCAATCTACCCTTGTTCGTGGACTGCGGCAGAAATGCGGGTCTTACACGTTCAGGTGGTTAACCAAATACAGATCAGCTCAGTGGATCCCTTGCCAGCATGTGGGTCGATGAAAAACGCAGCAAGAATGCGCGTTGTCAATATGAACTGCAGGACACATGAATATCGACACTTTGAACGCAAATGGCGGCCCTCGTCTTATCACTTGGGCCACACCACAACGGAAGGAGTCGGATCAAATATATAATAACCAGACTGCCTTGATGTACGTGCACTGGACTTGCTCTCACGGGCAGGTCCTCCCAGTCGCGAAAACGGGAAAGGCCTTGCAAAGGAAAAATCCCCGAAGCGCCGTGGGCCGGTACGTGGAGGATGTGTCGTTAAAATGCGCAGCAGACGGACGTGCCTTAGAATTTGGCTGCTGAACCCGCTCCGTTGCGCCAGAAACGCGACGTTAGAGCAGGGATTTGCGATGTGTCTCTGCACGCGCCCATCGCGCTATTCCATGCCATCCTTCGTGGCCGGGGTGCCGTGCGCGAGAGTGGATTTCCGCTTCTGAAGTGGATCTCTTAAATACCTCCTCGCTCCGGTTCACCTGCCCTCAGCGGCAGGACAGAGTGGAGCACCTCGATGTTGTATGTGGCATCCGTTGTGTGTTTCCCGAGTTCTCTGTAGTCGGAGCGCTCAAAGATCCTAACCAGATCTCTCTCATTCCGACCTCTGTTCAGGTGAGACTACCCCTGAATTTAAGCATATTAATAAGGAGGAAAAGAAGCTAACAAGGATTCCCTTAGTAGCGGCGAGGCAGAGACGGGAGGAGCCCAGCGCTGAATCCTGCGTGAGAGACTCGCGTTTGGAAATGTATGCGTTAAGGAGTGTCCGTTAACACACGGCGTTTTGCAGCTCGCTCAAGTCCAGCAGAACGGGGCCGCAAAGAGGGTGATATGCCCGTGTAGCAGCATGCTGGACGTCGTGTGGGCATCTCCTCCAGAGTCAGTTTTGGCAGAAAGTGCAGACCTAAGTGGGTAGTGGGCTGCATCTAAGGCTAAATACTGACCACATGACCGATAGCACACAAGTACCGTGGAGGAAAGGTAGAAAAGAACTTTGAAGAGAGAGTTCAAGAGTACCGCGTGAAACTGAGCTGATGAAAGCGGACAGAGATCGAAAAGTGCGAACGGATCTGACTCAGGTGATCCTGGGGAGAGCCATCGAGACAAAGCCTCGGAAACATTCAGAGGCAGAGGGCCATGCTCGTAACCCCGGGAGAAGCTGCACTTCTGCTCAGTAGCATGTCGCGGCTCGTTGGGAGGCCCGGTCACAAGGCCCGCGGTGGAGTCTTCATTTTCCTTCGGGAAGTGTGCGACCCGCGGTGTCCCGACCGGCGCCCGACGGTGTTAACCGCGGACAGGGCCTCATTCCGCGCGCAGACGCTCAGTTTGCAACGCGGCAAGGTCCAATCAAGTCCTCGCCAACACTTCTGCTTTCGATCCCTGTCCGACCCGTCTTTGGAAACACGGACCAAGGAGTCCTAACATGTGCGCGAGTCATTGGGCTTACGAAACCTAAAGGCGAAATGAAAGTGAAGGAACGGGTTTACTTGTTCTCAGGGGTGATGGCCGCGCTACCTTGCCGACCCAGCCCGCAACCCCGGGAGCGTCACATTCTCTTTGAGAAGTGGTGCACCTTGAGCGTACCTGTTGGTACCCGAAAGATGGTGACCTATGCCTGGCCAGAGGTGAAGCCAGGGAAACCCTGGTGGAGGCCCGCAGCAATTCTGACGTGCAAATCGATTGTCAGAGCTGGGTGAGGGGCGAAAGACTAATCGAACCATCCTAGTAGCTGGTTCCACCTGAAGTTTCCACTCAGGATGGCTGGCATTCTATAAGTCTCATCTGGTAAAGCGAATGATTAGAGGCATTGGGGTCGAAACGACCTCAACCTATTCACAAACTTTAAATGGGTGAGATCTCTGGCTTGCTTCGGTGAAGCCACGAGTTCCTCGGATTATGATTGCCTAGTGGGCCAATTTTGGTAAGCAGAACTGGCGCTGTGGGATGAACCAAACGCGGAATTAAAGCGCCTAAGACGACGCAGATGGGAAACCATGAAAGGCGTTGGTTGCTGATGACAGCAGGACAGTGGCCATGGAAGTTTGGAATCCGCTAAGGTGTGTAACAACTCACCTGCCGAAGCAACTAGCCCTGAAAATGAATTGGCGCTGAAGCGTCGCGCTTATACTCCGCCGTCAGTGCAAATGGCCTTCAGGTTCTTGAAGCATTGATGAGTAAGGTGGTCGTGTGGGTGTGCGCAGAAGGGTCTGGGCGTGAGCCTGCCTGGAGCCGCCCATGAGTGCAGATCTTGGTGGTACTAGCAAATACTCTGGAGAGTCCTTGGAGGACTGATGTGGAGAAGGAGCTCCGCGACAACGAGTGCTTGTTCGCGAGTGAGCCGATCCTAAAGCCCTAAAGAGAAATCTTTAGTAATGTCCAGGCCTTTTGGTTCCATTCGGGCGAAAGGGAATCCTGTAAGCATTCAGGGCCCGGTTTCAGGAACCATGCTCCTCAGATACTCTTACTTGTCACGGCGACGTGAATTTACCCAAAAGACGCCCTCAGGTGCCACCAGGAGAGTTTTCTTTTCTCTTTGAGCTCGCGTACTCCGTGGAATTCCTTAACGGAGAGATATGGAGCAGCTATGCGAAGAGCGCCGCACTTGCTGCGGTGTTGGTGAATTACTCCTGGGACCTTGATGATGAACGAATTTGGGTGAGGGCCACGAAAGGTGCATCCGACCAGGATCATGCCCATTTCCGCATCAGGTATCCAAGGTCAAGAGCCTCTAGTCGATGAACTAATGTAGGTAAGTGAAGTCGGCAAAATGGATCCGTAACTTCAGGAAAAGGATTATTTCTGAGGTCCTGGATATGCCAGGCTTGGATGGATGCTCTGTAGCTGCCTCTCTGAGATATCGGCGTGTAGCTCTGCCTTCGGGTGGACTGAAAGTCGGCCTGGGTGTGTGGGCAGCGGAGCGGATGTCCCAGCTTTTATGCAATCATGTGTAGTAATGGCCATCGCTAAAAGGACAACTCAGAATTGGCACTGACCAGGGGAGTTCGACTGTCTAATTAAAACAAAGCATCGCGAAGGCCCTCGCTGGGTGTTGACGCGATGTGATTTCTGCCCAGTGCTACAGATGTCAATGTGAAGAAATTCCGATGAAGCGCGGGTAAACGGCGGGAGTAACTATGACTCTCTTAAGGTAGCCAAATGCCTCGTCATCTAATTAGTGACGCGCATGAATGGATTAACGAAACTTCCACTGTCCCTATCTACTCTTCAGCGAAACCGCAGGCAAAGGGGAACGGACTTGCATATATCAGTGGGGAAAGAAGACCCTGTTGAGTTTTCACGTCTCATAAGGAATGCACTGCGTACGACAGACCTGCGTCAAAATGGGGTCTGGCGTACTTTAAACCTCAGACCGTCCCGGCCCTACTCGGCTGAAAAGTCGGACCCAAATACGCACTCGGACCCTTCTAAGACCAAGAGCTATAAGAGGACCGGCCAAGTCATACTTATGGTTCAGCGTGCCAAGTTGGGATTTAGACTTTAGTTTGAGCACGTCCTGGAGTCTTAAAGTTCGGTAAACTTTGGCAAGAGGTCCAGATGCGTCTGAGTAGCCATACGCCAAAACCCGCACACGTTCAGACCCTGCCGACGACAATCGGCTGGTCTGGCGTATAAAACAAGCAGCGACGTTCAGGTTTCAGTGGGTTTGAGTGCGTATTCTGGACTTGGAAAAGACGCCAGAACCGAAATAGGCGTTTGGTTTCAAAGGACTGGATTGAGTGCAATGTGACGGCAAGAAGCGACTCAAACGACCAAACCAAAACGAGGATACTAAGGTCTGACTCCAGACCCAGCTGTGTTACGCCAGCCCCTGTCTTCGTTCGGGTCTGAGTTGGGTCCAGCGTTGGTCTCAAGACCTACCGCGGAGAGGGTTTGACTTTCACCCGTGCGTGCAAAGGCTGGACCCAGGTGCCGACCGAGTTGGTCCATGGTTTGAAGTTAAAAGGCACCTTTTATTACGCCGAACCAGGCAAAATTCCGAGCCTCAAACGAAAAAGTCCAGGTTCGGCGTATGGAACCAACGAGACTTTAGAGTTTTGATGCGTATTCCGACATGATTTTGGTCTGAGTACGTATTCCGGACATGAATTTGGGTTTGAGTGCGTATTGTGGACTTGGAAAAAGACGCCGAACCCGAAATCGAGGCGTTTGGTTTCAAAGGACGGGTTTGAGTGCGTACAAACAAGCGACTCCAACGACCAAACCAAACGAAGGCAATAAGAAGGTCTGACTCAGACCCAGCTGTCATGCGCCGAACCCCTGTCTTCGTTCGGGTCTGAGTTGGAGTCCAGCGTTGGTCTCAAGACCTACCGCGGAGGGGTTTGACTTTCACCCGGCCGTACAAAGGCTGGACTTGGTGGCCGACCGAGAGTTGGTCCATGGTTTGAAGTTAAGGCACCTTGTAATACGCCAGACCGAATAAAATTAAGAACCATCAAACGAAAAGAGAGTCAGGGTTCGGCGTATGGAACCTAACGTGACTTTAGGTTTTGATGCGTATTCCCGACTTGATTTTGGAGTTTGAGTGCGCTTATTGTGGACTTGGAAAAAGACGCCGAACCCGAAATAGGCGTTTGGTTTCAAAGGACTGGTTTGAGTGCGTATGACGGCAAGCGACTCAAACGACCAAACCAAACGAGGATACGTTGGTCTGACTCGAACCCAGCCGTCGTACGCCAGACCCCCTGTCTTCGTTCAGGTCTGAGTTGGGTCCAGCGTTGGTCACAAAGACCTACCGCGGAGGGTTTGACTTTCACCCGTGCGTACAAAGCTGGACTTAGTGCCGACCGAGAGTTGGTCCATGGTTTGAAGTTAAGGCACCTTGTAAATACGCCGAACCAGGCAAAATTCAAAACCCTCAAACGAAAAGTCAAGGTTCGGCGTATGGAACCAACGTGACTTTAGGTTTTTGATGCGTATTCCCGACTTGATCATTTGGGTTTGAGTGCGTATTGTGGACTTGGAAAAGACGCCGAACCCGAAATAGGCGTTTGGTTTCAAAGGACTGGTTTGAGTGCGTATGACGGCAAGCGAAACTCAAACGACCAAACCAACGAGGATACGTAGGTCTGACTCAGACCCAGCTGTCGTACGCCGAACCCCTGTCTTCGTTCGGGTCTGAGTTGGGTCCAGCGTTGGTCTAAAGACTTACCGCGGAGGCTTGACTTTCACGTGCGCGTGCGCAAGGCCGGACTTAGGGACGACCGAAAGTGTGCCGATGGTTTGAAGTTCTTGGACCTCGTCATACGCCAACCCAGGCAAATGCCAGAGCGAGTCCTACGCTTTCAAAACCTGAAGTTTCATACCTAAACTGGTTTTTTGCTTTGTTGATGCACGGGACGACCGCCGTGTGAGGCATCACGAATTTCGCCTCAGACTCTGAGAATTTTCTAGCTCAATGACAGCCGTACTTGTTCAAACCAGAACATAGACCCTCGAATCTGACTGTTGCGTTTGAACACGTACTGTAAAGCTACGTCGCCAAACCTGGCCCGGGCAAGTGCCACAACCCAAGTCCTACGCTTTCAAACCTGGAAGTTCATACTCTAAACTGATTTTGCTTTGTCTGATGCACGAGGCAACTGCCGTATCCAGGCATCACGAATTTCGCCTCAGACTCTGAGATTTTTCTAGCCTCAGCTGACTGCCCTGCATGTTCAAGCCAGAACGCAGACCCTCAGTCTGATGATTGGATTTGAACACGTACCATCATCACGTCTTAAACCTAGCGGGCAAGTCCTACGCTTTCAGAGCCCGAAGTTCATACCTAAACTCATTTTGCTTTCGTTGGTACACGAGGCGACCGCCAATATCAGGCATCACGAATTTCGCCTCGGACTCTGAGATTTTTCTAGCCTCAATGACTGCCCTACGTGTTTCAAACCAGAACACAGACCCTCGGTCTGATGATTGGATTTTGAACGCATGCCGTAAATACGTCGCCAAACCCTAACTTGGGCAAGTCCTACGCTTTTCAAACCCGAAGTTCATACCTAAACTCATTTTGCTTCGTTGATGCACGAGGCGACCGCCGTATCAGGCATCACAGATTTCACCTCGGACTCTGAGATTTTTCTAGCCTCTATGACTGCCCTACGTGTTTTCAGAGGCAGAACTACAGACCCTCCAGTCTGATGATTGGATTTTAACTTACGTATTGCGCAAGCTACGTCGCCGAACCTAACGTAAGATATGGTTTGAAGTTCAGTTTCTAGTTTGGTTTGAACTTCACAAATACATCAGACCCTGCTGCACCGTCTAAATCAGCTGTATTAAAAATGAAGTGTGGACTTTGGGTTCAGTGTAACTTGGAGCCGCCGAGGTGTTAAGACGGTGAGTATCTTGGTTTGAAATGAGTCTCAATTTCTTTTGTACATAAACCACAACATAACGTTTGGTTTTAAGATGAAATAAAACGCCGAACCACAACGTACGTTCGGTTTGAAGTTGAAGTAAAACGCTGAACCACAACATGACGTTTGGTTTGACTTATTAAAATTCTTTGAAATTTATGTATTATAGATTTTTTAAAATGCTTGAATTATATCGCAGTAAATGGTGCCTTATCATTTGTACCTTTCTTTCAGCTCTTTACCATGTCCATCCTCTGCCTTGCATCTTACTTCCAGAAAGTGGCATTGCAAGTCAACAGAGGAACCTCTGCAGGAGCAATAGGTACCCTCATTGTGAGGCCGTTTTTGGCTTATGATCAACTTCAAGTGCCTAATGCGGTCCCTACATGGATAGTTGGGACAAATCACTCTGAGTTTACGTGTCACAGCCCACGGGCGCCAGTGACTTCAGATGAACATCCCATGGACACCCCATTTTTTACCTCTCATTAGTTTATATCTTTAATTTTCCCTGATGTTACGCATCATTATATGCACTCCTTTTCATTCGTTTCAATTTTCCGTCGTCTTGTTCCTTATAAATACCAGTTCAATTTGAAGCCCTTTTTATTCTTTAAGAACAGAAACTAAGAACAACCATTTTATTTAACTACTTTTTATTTTTCTCTTAATCCCTTCAATTTTTTCCTGCTTTTCTTGTTAACAGCCACTTCAAATTTTGTAATTTTAAAGCGCAAACTCCAAAGTATTTTTGGCTGTTTTCTCTCGAAACAAACCTTTTTATTAGTTTTGCCCTTCGAACAAAGGAGTATACCCATTATGAATCCTTGCGAGGCAAAGCATAGAACATTATTTGTTTATTTAAGAAGATTTTAAATATTTTCTCCTTGTTTTTCTTGTTTCATCTTGAAAACCCCACTGAAAACATTTTCAAAAACAAAAGAGTTATTGCAATTTTTAAATCACATTCCTCGAAATCAACAGATAAATCTTTGTTGCCACAAGGTCAACATTCATTTCATCGACATCTTTCTTCTTTCCCCACTCTTTCTTCTCTCCTGGTAGTGGGCTAAGAGTCGCCCTTAAATTAGTGTGTAGACGGAAGAAAGTCAGAAAGGTGTACGCGGCAGAGCAGTTTTTATGATGAGTTCTGCTTTATTGAATCAGTTCTTTTTGTTTGCAGTTCATTCCTCATTTTACTATGGAACCACATCGCGTACAAATGCGCATGCAACGGCTGCGAGGCGATCAGGGCAAGCTGGTCGATGTGCGACTGCAGTCTGCATCAATTTATGTAAGATTCTCGTAGCTCGCAGCAGAGAGTAAAGAGGATTAAGTTCTATAACAGTTTTTAACGTGTCTTTTTGATTTGCAATGTGTAGAAGCGGTAACTGAACCCACATCTGCTTCTTTCATGACTGCGAGTGCACATAACATGCCACTCTTATTAAACAGAAACATGCAATGTGACTGCTTAACATGTCAAGTAGTTCAAATGAAAATGAATCGAAGAAATTCCTAAGATTTATATTGTAAGTGTGTGCAGGGGTAAATGAATCTGAATAAGAATCTCTTTTTGCACGGTAAGCTTAATGAATTTACTCACCTTTTACAGACTTACCTTTTTACCGCAGGAAACTAGAGCGGACGTTTTTCAGTTTCTTTACTTGTTTTTGATTTGTTTTTAGTTTTTGTGTGTCCTAATTGTCTTGTTATTCACGTATTAAAGTCTTGCCCTCCTTAGTCATGCCATGCTGTTTACAGAAACCAGAAACACCTTCCCCCAACAACAACAAACGGTTTACACTGAGAAAAGCCTTACAAACCTTTCGGGCATTTACAAAGGAAATTAGTTTGGATAACAAAGTATTTTGAGCAAACATAAGCTTACAAAGAAAATGCGTCGTAATTTACGAACTATTATTTCTTCATGTATCAAAGTCACTTTAGTTTGTTTTGATGTATGCCTCGAAATACTTTGTACCACAGCATACTAAACAGTCAAACATTAGACTTTTTTATCACTGACACAAGACATGAACATTTTGCGTGATAAGGAGGTACAATAAAGTTGGGACGTGTACCACAGGTGTTATATGCAGGGCGGGAGCAAACATCCCTTAAAAACAAATTTAGTTTTTATAAAACTTCTTGTGGTTAGGGGAGCAGAAAAATTAGGCCCGTAGATTGATTGATGCTTTCTTTAGTTGCTTTTGGCCTGTTTACAATTACATGTTCACTTACGGAATTCTTATTCCATCAGTGCATTTGTACTTGTAAACAAATTCCTGACATTCGCTTTGAGCTTTGTGCTGCATGCTCAAGTAGAAAAAGATTCTTAACGTGGGTGGGATTTAGTTTTGCCAATGGTGTCTGGAGTTTTACCTTCTAAGCTAGTTTCCAAAGCAATCCTGAACAAAAAAACAGAATTATTAGTGACACTTCTCTTGTATTTTTGAAGGTGTCTTCTGCTACTACAACACATCTCTTCGAGTCAGAGTTCAAAGCGACGACCAGTGGCTCGGAAGAATTTATCTTGAACTTAGATGAGACAGAAAGCGTCATCTTCTTAATTCTGAGCAGTGAAATGCAGGAAGCATTGAAGGAAGCAAGTGGTGAAGAAGACGGGCAGGTCGTATAGGAGGAGCCCGCGGAGGAGGAAGAATCTGAGGTATAAAATTTACATCTTTTATTGGTTTTTTTATTTGTTATATTTACATATACTTTACCCATTGTATTCTGAAGGTGCATGAAATAATTAAAATCACTTCTTCATTATTTCTTTTTCACTTGGTGCAAACAACATGCTTACTGATCGTAATTTTCTATTTGTGTTTCAAGATGCTACAGATGCTCCTGAATGCAGATTGTGCTAATGGCTTTTTCTGCAAATGGCCTTTGATGGCCCATCTCCAGAATCATCTTAAAATCAGAAAGAGAAAGGCGTGGCGGTTACAATTGTAACTTATGGCAGCAAAACGTTATTTGATCCAGGACGCCCTAAGGTTACACCTATACAGGTAATTACGCTGGAACAAAAAGAGTTTTAATTGCTCTAAGTGTACCAAAGATGTTTTACTCAATATCAAACCGAAATGAACATCAGAAAAATGTTGTCCGAAAGTAAGAACTCTTTGCTCTGCACAGAAGCATAAAAATTGTAATTCTCTTTACTAACATACTTACCCCCTTTTTGCCACAGGACTCGATGGCAGAAGGATGAATCTGAGACGAGTTAGGTTCAGTGCAAATGTCCAAAAGCTTCTCCTGCAGCATATGCATGAAAAGAATTTAAAAACAGAACGTGCAACCAAGAAACTACCACGAAAAGTTCACTCACGGGCCGGCGAAGTTCTAAGTGTGTGACAACTTTGCCCTATGAGATTTAAACACAAGAAAATCTCAAAGAACACATGCTTTCCAAGCACAACATTGTTTAGTTGTAAGTTTTTTGAAAACTGAGTTTGATTTATAAATCGAATACTTTGGAACTAATTGATCAAAGGTACTCATCTTTCTTATATACTTCTACCTCTTTCACCCGCAGGAACCCGTCTTAAACTGAATGAATGAAATTGGTTGCTTTCACTTTGACTTCCGTGCTGGAGCTCACATCGTTATGATTAAAATCGTCTTTTTGAATTATTTTTGATTACTTTGCATTTTGCTTAAGGTGATCAACCTTCTTTCTTGTTTGTTTCAAACGTTTTACTCATCTAAAGTTTCTTTTTTTAAGGTTCTAAATCTCAGATTTTTTTTCATATGCGATTGATATAAAGTCATACACTTCTTGGTCATGTACTTACTCCATTTTCACATTCGCAGGAAAACCCAGAAACACCTTTTAACAACAACAAACAGTTTACACTTTCGAAAAAACCTTAAGCAAACTATTTTGGGCATTCTTTAAAAGAAAATTAGTTTGGATAACAAAAGTATTTTAAGCATACATAAGCTTCACTCGGAAAATATCTCCATAATTTAGGAACTATTTCTTCATATAATCAAAGTCCTGACTTTAGTTTGTTTTTAGCCTGTATGCTCCAAAATACTTCGTACCTAAATTAAACAGCACATTTTAAAAGTCGGAAAATTACTCTTTTTATCACTGACAATACAAGCAAACATTTCGTGATAAGGAGGTACAATGAAGTTGGACGTGTACCACTGATGTGCAAGCGGGAGGTGCATCATCACCAAAAATAAATAGATATGGTAATTTTAACCACTTACCTGGTTTTGTTTCAGGATCCTTCTCAG
Organism: Podosphaera xanthii; assembly: GCA_028751805.1. Classification (NCBI taxonomy): domain Eukaryota; kingdom Fungi; phylum Ascomycota; class Leotiomycetes; order Helotiales; family Erysiphaceae; genus Podosphaera; species Podosphaera xanthii. The sequence continues at coordinate 11,340 of JAPWIX010000046.1, forward strand.
TGTGGACGCTGCGCCTTTCAATTTAAAGAAGAATTGAAGCCTGGACAGAAAAAAGATGAAGATCCTTGTCGTTCGCCTTGTCCCATTTGCTTCTTAGGTCACTCATAATGTTACAGAATTAGTTAAAAACAAAGTTAATTGTACCAAGGAATAGATTACTTTTCTTACCTTTCGAAATAAAATTTATATCTAAGAAATAACTTACCTGCTTTGCCAAATGCTTGAATTTAACATCTGTTTAATAGAATATGTATTTTCTTTCAGCGCCACATTGCGTGGGAGGTTGGTGCCCTCCTCCAACTATTAGTTGGGTTGCTGGGTTCGATTCCCGGTAGGAATGCTGGCCTTTTTCTCACTCATGCGTAGTACTGGTAAACTCGGCCATTCGAGGCGGTTTTGGAAAAGAATTCAATCGCCCTTGGGCATTTGTTTTCTCTTGAAAAAGTCGTGAGTCGAAGGCGTCGGTGGGCCCAAAACCCACCCAGGGGTCCTAAACAAATTTTATTTTTAAAATGAATTTGCTAATTTATAAATTAATTAACATCGCTGTTCGTTTATTTTATGTTTTGCTTTACAAAGCTTTTTGTACCAACTGTGCTTCAAACAGCAAATCCTTTTGGAGAGCTTTTTACACATGAACATGTCGGTCCGGAGCTGTTGTCTTAACGGTTGCCTTTGATGTTAATCGGCTTAATCATAGTCATTTGAAGAAATAAAGCAACGACTTTGGTCTGAAGTTTGGTTTGACTGCGTACGATAAACCCACGACTTGGTCTGACTTTAATCGAGCCGACCAACGTGAAAACTTGGTTTGGCGTGTATCTTTAATCAATTATAAAGTTGAGCGAGAAAAATTGCCCGGGATTATTGCAATTTCACTCAGACCAAAGAGTCGAACCCTCATACGCCGAACCCTCTCTGACGTTTGGTTCCAGAAGGTTAGGTTAAACCATCGTACGCAGGTCTGAAGCAAAATTCAAAAGTGAAACCCGCCCCAAGATACGCCGAAAATGGGGTAACGTCGAACTGTATTGGAAGCTTGACTTTGGATTTGGCTGCGTACAACGACATGAGAGGCGTAGCATAAGTGGGAGGCCTTTGGTCGAAAGTGAAATACCACTACTTTCATTGTTGTTGTACTTCACTCAGTTGGGCGGAGGACGGCTCTCCGGACAAGGAGTTCTGCTGATCTTCTCGCACCAAGCGATTTGACGCCCGGACCGGGTGAGATCGCACTTGTGCTTTCTTTGACCCACCGCATACCCAAGTGTGATCCGATCTGAGGACACATGTTTCAGGCGGGGAGTTTGACTGGGGCGGTACATCCATCAAAGAATAACGTGGGTGTCCTAAGACCAGCTCAGTGAGGCCAGAAACCTCGCGTAGAGTATAAGGACCAAAGCTGGTTTGATCCCGATGTTCAGTACGCACAGGGACGGCGAAAGCCAGGCCTCGCGATCCTTTTGGCTTGAAGAGTTTTCAGCAAGAGGTGTCAGAAAAGTTACCACAGGGATAACTGGCTTGTGGCAGCCAAGCGTTCATAGCGACGTTGCTTTTTGATCCTTCGATGTCGGCTCTTCCTATCATTGTGAAGCAGAATTCACCAAGTGTTGGATTGTTCACCCACCAATAGGGAACGTGAGCTGGGTTTAGACCGTCGTGAGACAGGTTAGTTTTACCCTACTGATGACTTTAAATGTTAAGTTGCGATAGTAATCAACGCCATAGTACGGAAGGAACTGGTTGTTCAGACCTCTGGTTCGTGCACTTGGTTCGAAGCGACCAGTGGTGCCCATGTGCTACCATCTGCTGGATAATGGCTGAACGCCTCTAAGTCAGAATCCATGCCAGAACATTGTTGGCAATGATACTTTCTGGGGTCCTGTGTTTCGACCGGTGCGAAACAATCAATGTGATTATATAGGTGGCCTCTCTTCGGAGAAGGCTGCCGTTGAAACCCGAACGCCATGTCCGCTTTCAAGGGGCGTACTGGCCCGATATGTCCTGTCTCGGATAGGAGTCAGCCCCCAGTGGAAAGCACCAAGGAGTTTAGTACGAAGTTGGGACTCAGAATCGTGTGTAAACGACTCAAGTAAGGCAGGGTGTTGGTGGGGCGGTAGAGCAGTTTTATGCTGCGATCTGCTAAGACTTTTCCCTCTTGCTTTGAAGATTCGTAAATGATGAATCTACCAGTCTTTCAGCTGACTGGATGCGCCATGGCTTCCAGGCGCATCACGACGATCAAAGAGGCTCAAGTCTAACACCCTGCAAGAGAAATATAAAGCTGTTCCTTTGGCAGCCACGCCAAGGGCGGGTAGCGATAACGGCCCTTCGGGAGGGCCCGAAGCCGCGGTTGCCGTCGTGGTCCCGTGTGCTGGCAACACGCGGCGTTTGGCCTGGACAGCGCGTCAAGCTGGGCGCTCCTTCGGGAGTGCTCGGCTTGTGTCTCTTTGACCTTCCCTGAGCCTGGGCGTCGCGGTCTTCGGATCTGCGAAAGCGCTCAGCTTCCGTCTCCATTGGCCCGAGTCCTTGGCTGGACTTGGTCAACCTGGGAGACTCCATAGCGCTGGCGCAAGGCTTAGTTTAGCCGAGCGGCGTTCATCAGAGCGCTGTCTCGGCTTCCTTGCCAACATACTCTGCTCTGTTTTGAGTGCGTGTTGGCCGCAGAGAGGGTCAGAAATAAAAAGTCGTTGTTGATCGAGGATATCACGCTGGCAGGAGTCGGTCAAGAGACTTTCGTATTTTTTCCGCGCTTTGCGCGGCCGCGCCGGAGAAAAAGCGTATATAAGAATATGGGTGGATCGGTCCAGGGGAGAGGCCCGGGAGGCCTGGGGCATGGGTCTGGGTCGGACCCGGTGGGCCGAGGCCTGGGCCTAAATAGCCAGCCTGGGTCAGGCTGGGGGCCGGGCCTCAGAAGGCTTGGCTCGGCTCGGCTAGCCAGAGGACGGAGTCCCAGAGAGGAGTGTGGAGTGCCGCTGGAATGACCGAGGAGGCCCAGTGAGGCCAGAGTCCGGGAGTGCTCAGTGAGCGGCAGAGTCCCTGAGAGGGAGCCGCCCAGAGTGAGGCAGAGTCCAAGAAGCTCGGTGCGAGGCAGAGTCCGAGATGCTAGGAGGGCAAGGAGAAGACTGGACTTGGAGAGTGCAGAGAGGGAGCGGATGGAGCCCGGAGGGCCAGGGAGAGCGTGGGCAGGAGAGCCAGGGGACTTCTGCATGCGGCAGAGTGCCCTCGATGGGCGGAGCGCCGAGAGAGCTCTGCTCGCCCCCGCTCTGTCAGCCTGCAGAGTCCGGAGCACTCGGAATGTGAGAGCAGAGTCCCGTGGGGGCCAGCCCCGACCCTCGCCCAAGTCCGCTGCGGCCCGCTCGTTTCCACCCCCAAGCGCCCGCGGAGCCCGCGCTTGTGCCTCACAAGTCCCGTATGGACCGCTAATTTACGCTCCCGCCCGGGTCGATTCTCGCTCTCAACGGCCCGCGGTATCCGGAGAGCTGCACGGGGCGGTATCGCTTCGTGCTAGAGAGTCGTCCTATGGCTCAAACAGAAAGCCCTGTCCTTCCTCTAGGTGGCATCGCTTTGAATGGGGTCGATCGGTCGAGCCGTCTGGGCTGGAGGAGCCGTCCGGAGTGCGGCGCGAGACGGCTTTCCTCCGAGCGATCTTAAGCACAAGCTTCTGGACGGTCCGTAGAGGGCACGTTTATGAACCGATCCGAGCCGTTCAGCACTTTCACAGCCTTCGTCCTCTCTTACGCTATCGCCCTCGTGACTCGGTCAGTCGCGCTGGCTATCACGCAGTTTCAAGGCCGCGAGGCCGCTCGGCGTAAAGGTCTGCAAGGGGCCGAGCCCAATTTTCAAAATCCGAACGGAGCGTCCTAGAGAGCTCCGCGAGGCACCGAACGCTTCGTCTCGACGTGCGGAAGCGCCTCGCGAATTTGTCTCACCGCGATCGGTTCGAGCCGTTCTCGAGATATAGCCGAAAGAAGAAATCGGGAATGTAAGGCAACACGTGGTGCACTTCGGTGAAGCCGACGGGTTGCCTATGCGGCTGATCTTGCAGGCGCTGTCGTTTGAAAGCGGACCTTTTTCAAACGCAAGTTTTTGAGACTGAAGGGAGTGCGGGTGGAGAGTGGCCGAGGACGGCATCGCGTAGGAGCAAGGTTCGAACCGGACGCATGCCAAGTTTGAACCCTTTCGGACGACCGCAAGGGGGCCGCTCGGACGGCCGAAGATGGACTATTTCAAAAGCTTCTATCACGTCTCTAGACCGTTCCGAGCGAGATAATCCACCCCGTTTGAACGAGAGTGCAAGTTTGAAGACCCCTTTACGACATGCAGTCGATGGACTGGATACATACATCAGTTAGACCCTGTTTCGGGCCGATCCAAAGTTCGAGACTTCCGTTTTCGACCCGTTTTGGACCTTCGAACGGCCCCGTGTTCAAAGTATTCGAGAGCCAGAGGTCTCGTTCATAGCTTAAAAGAAAGCCCTTTAATAGGTCTAGAAGAGTGCCGAATGGCAGAGACGTCGTTTGAGAGATGGGGATAGAAAAAGCGGTTATTCGTCAATTTGGTCGGTTTGGTGCAAAGTTCCGAATTTCGACCTTCAAACGGTCATTCACTGGTCGAGAATCGAGCTGTGTAGTTCCCGGACATGGCAAACGACAGATAATAGACGGCTCTAGAGGGCTGCGTCGGCAGAAGTTCCCTTTCGTTAACGGAAGCCGTCAGCGGCCGCCGGATCGCGATATTTACAGTGTGGAAAAAGGGTGACATTTCCCGATTCGGTCGACAAAAACGGTCCCATGACGGAGCGAGACGGTTTGGACGGGCCCGGTTTGCGCTGGAGTGTAGTTCAAACCTGTGCCTAGAGCATTAGAAAGGAACGGACCGCTAGAAAGAATCTCGTCCAGTGGAGGGTCTTGGACGCGAAACTCATATTAAGCAAAAAGTGCGAATTTTGCCCGTTTTCGCTCCTTCAACCGTCTGTCCCCGAACGACGTATGAGAGTGAGAGTCTCGTCTATGGCTTCAATGAAAGCTCTTGAAACGCACTAAATGTGAGTATCAAAATCACGGTGCTCAAACAGGAGCTGTGTGAGGGATAGGAGCTGGACATGTCCAATTTGGACCATTTGGTACAAAGTTCCGAATTTCGACCTTCAAACGGTCATTCACTGGTCGAGAATCAAGCTAGAAAGCCCACCGAGGTGTCAAAACGAAGGTATTGAATGCTTCTAGAGGCGTGTTTGGTCAGATGTTCTATTAAATTTGAAGGAGGCAGTCAGCAGCCGAATCATCTCGAAATTTTAAGCAGGGAAAAATGTTCAAGTTCCCCGATTGGACCGACAAAATCGGTCTCATGACGAGACGGATTGACTTAGGCGGGTGCGGTTTGCACTAGGTTGTACCTGAGACTTTTCTCTAGGAGTCCTAAAAATATAAGACAGTTTGGGGAGAACCTCGTCCAGTGAACAGGCCGAGAGCGGGAAGCCCACATTAAGAAATATCGCGAAACTTGGCCGCTTTTGGATCTTCAACAGCCCGTCACGTACGAAGTATGAGAGCTAGAGATCTCGTCTATGGCTTCAATTAAAGGTCTTATATCGCACTAAAGGACATATAAATTTGAACGGGCTCCAATGAAAGCTGTGCGAGGGAGATGCTTGAAATGTCCAATTTGGTCGATTTGGTACAAAGTTCCGAATTTCGACCTTCAAACTGTCATTCACTGGTCGAGAGTCAAGCTAGAAAGCCCACCGAGGTGTCAAAACAAAGGTATTGAATGCTTCTAGAGACGTGTTTGGTCAGATGTTCTATTAAATTTGAAGGAGGCAGTCAGCAGCCGAATCATCACGAAATTTTAAGCAGGAAAAATGGTGCCATTCCCCGATCGGACCGACAAAATCGGTCTCATGACGAGACGGATTGACTTAGACGGGAACGGTTTGAACTGGGTTGTACCTGAGACTTTCCTCTAGGAGTCCTGAAAATATAAGACAGTTTGGATGAACCTCGTCCAGTGAACAGGCCGAGAGCGGGAAGCCCACATTAGGAAATATCGCGAAGACTTGGCCGTTTTTGGGACCTTCAACAACCCGTCCCGTACGATGTATGACAGCTAGAGATCTCGTCTATGGCTTCAATTCAAGGTCTTAAATCGCACTAAAGGAGATATAAATTTGAACGGGCTCCAATGAGAGCTGTGCGAGGGAGATGCTTGAAATGTCCAATTTCATCGATTTGGTGCAAAGTTCCGAAATTCGACCTTCAAACGGTCATTCACTGGTCGAGAATCAAGCTAGAAAGCCCACCGACGTCTCAAAACGAAGGTAATGAATGCTTCTAGAGGCTGGTTTTGTCCAAAGTACTAGGAAACTTGAAGGAGCGAGTCAGCAGCCGGATCCTCTCGAAAATTTCAGTGGTGCAAAATGGTGACATTCCCCGATTGGAACGAGAAAAACGATCTCACGACGAAACAGATTGACGTGGACGGGTGCGGCTTGCATTTAATTGTAGATTTAACTTGTCTCTAAGTGTCCGAGAGAAATGAAACAGTTCGGAAGAATCTCGTCCAGTAGACAGGCCGAGAGCAGGAAGCTCACATTTGGCAAAAGCGCGAAATTTGGCCATTTTCAGACCTTCAACAGACCGTCCCGTACGAAGTATGACAGCTAGAGATCTCTTCTATGGCTTAAATGAAAGCTCTTGAAACGCACTAAAGGTGATATTAAAATGAACGTGCTCCAACGAGAGCTGTGAGTGGGAGATTGAATGGTTGCCCAATTTGGTCGATTTGGTACAAAGTTCCGCATTTCGACCTTCAAATGGGCATTCACTGGTCGAGAATCGAGCTAGAATGCCCCGTGACGTTTTAAAATGAAGGTCATGAATGCGTCTAGACGCCTGTAAATAAATATATCGCGTTCTGTGACAGACAGCAGTCAAAAGTTGAATGAAGGCAAAATTCTTACAGTGTTGGAAAAATGGGGTGTTTCCCGATTTGATCGGGAAAAAGGACGTTATAACGCAACGAAGTGACTTGGATAGGCCTGGTTTGCATTGAATCGTAGTTCAGACTTGTATCTAGAGCGGCGACCAAAGAACAGACGGCTGCAAAGAGTCTCGTCCAGTGGAAAGGCATTCGACGCGATAATCATATTGAGCAAAAGTGTTGATTTTGGCCGTTTTCAGACCTTCAACAGACCATCCCGTACGAAGTATGACAGCTAGAGATCTCATCTATGGCTCAAATGAAAGCTCTTTAAGCGCACTACAGGTGGTATTAAAATCACGGAGTTCCAACGAGAGCTGTGAGCGGGAGAGGCCGGCGATGTCCAATTTGGTCGATTTGGTGCAAACTTCCGAATTTTGACCTTCAAATGGGCATTCACTGGTCGAGTTGCGCTAGAACGGCCCGCGACATTTCAAAAGAAGGCGACATTTCAAAAGAAAGGTATTGAATGACTCTACGAGCATGCAAAAACTAGATCTCTCAAAGAAGAAATGTGCAGTGGAGAGGCCGGCGATGTCAATTTGGTCGATTTGGTGCAAAGTTCCGAATTTTGACCTTCAAATGGGCATTCACTGGTCGAGAGTTGCGCTAGAACGGCCCGCGACATTTCAAAAGATAGGTATTGAATGACTCTACGAGCATGCAAAAACTAGATCCCTCAAAGAAGAAATGTGCAGTGGAGAGGCCGGCGATGTCCAATTTGGTCGATTTGGTGCAAAGTTCCGAATTTTGACCTTCAAATGGGCATTCACTGGTCGAGAGTTGCGCTAGAACGGCCCGCGACATTTCAAAAGAAAGGTATTGAATGACTCTACGAGCATGCAAAAACTAGATCCCTCAAAGAAGAAATGTGCAGTGGAGAGGCCGGCGATGTCCAATTTGGTCGATTTGGTGCAAAGTTCCGAATTTTGACCTTCAAATGGGCATTCACTGGTCGAGAGTTGCGCTAGAACGGCCCGCGACATTTCAAAAGAAAGGTATTGAATGACTCTACGAGCATGCAAAAACTAGATCCCTCAAACGAAGAAATGTGCAGTGGAAAGGCCGAGCGACGTCCATTTGGTCCATTTGGTGAAAAGTGCCGAAAATTCACCTTCAAACGGCCGTCGCGCTCAAAGTATGCAAGCTAGAGCGCTCATCGACAGCTTAAACGAAAGCCCTTGAAGCGCTGTACAAGCGTGAAAGAAAGCAGCCTCGTCTGAAAAGGGATGTGGCGATAATAAGTGGAAAATCGGCATTTTAGTCGATTTGCTCAAAGTCCCGAAATGGCACCTTCAAACGGTCGCCGAGCGCAAACGGAGCGTCCTATTGGGCTCGGCGGGGTATCAAAATGAAGGTTTTAAAAGCCTCTAAAATATAGTGCAAATGGATCCACCCGTCAAGTCGAATGGACGCGTCCAGAGCCGACAAACGGCCCTCCGAAGGCCCGCGCGGTGAGTGACATTTTTCTAAGTCCCGGCGAAATTTCAAGGAAAAATCGAAAAATTTCACCCCCAGTGATGACATTATATATCTAAATACGAGTTGAAAAGAAGTAGAAAAAGTCGAAAAACGGCCATATAAGAGCAATTTCACTCATCGCGAGTCGACTGTCGTCTCAGGCATGCCGGAATCGCTTTGTGGCGTGTCTGTTGCCGTAAACCGTCTGTTCTATAGGGGCACTTGGTCGGTCGCCGGGACGAAAAATTTTCTAAGTCCCGATCATGTCTATTGGACCCACTTTTGCTTCGGAGATGCCTGAGGCGACCGACAAACCACGCACAAGGCCCCGGTGGGCCGGGTCTGGCAAACCCGGCTAAGGTCAGCAGCTTTCGCATGAAGGTTGGCTGAGACGACAGGTCGAATCAGGCAAACTCGGTCCGCTCTCGACGTCGGTCGAGGCGAAGCAAAAGTGGAGATGAGAGCCTGAAGTGACGGCCGAAGCAGGCGTGCGACACTTGTGGTCTCGTGGCCGTTTTCATATGCATATTTTGCTATGAGAAAGCAAGTTGACGTCGCGCGAGGCGACCGTCGCTGCAGGCAGTCTGCCAGAGATTGGCTTATCTCTCGGAGACGACACGTTGCCGGAAACCGGCTGATCTTTGGGGGCTAGTGGTCGGTCGCTGAGACGAAAATATTTCCAAGTCCCAGAAGTCTCACTTTTGCTTGACAGATGCCTGAAGCGACCGACAAACCACGCACTGGTCTCCCGGCCGACCGGGTCTGGCGAACCCGAGCTTCCAGTGTGCTTCGGCTGGAAGGCTGGTCGGTCCAGGCAAACTCGATCCGGCTGCGGTCGGTCGAGTCAAAGCAAAAGTTTTATGGGAACGTGAGACGAAGGTTGAATGAGGCAAAGTGGTTTCTGACTTGTGTCAAAGGGAGGCAAAGCAAAACCTGGTTGAAAGACTGAAACGAGGGCCGAACCGGGCACTGTAGTCTGCGACTGCGGTCGATGGAGGCTAAGCAAAACCTGGTGTGAAAGACTGAATTGAAGGGCGAATCAGGCACTGTGGTCTGAGACTTGGGTCGAAAGGAGCGACGCAAAACATGGCATGAAAGACTGAATCGAAGGGCGAAACAGGCCGAGTGGTCCCCGACTGCGGTCGAGGGAGGCGAAGCAAAAACTTGCATGAAACACTGAATCGAAGAGCGAAGCAGTGCTCAGAGAAAGGTGGCCTATCGAAAGACAGGACGAACCTTTGAAAGGTATTGCACGCATTGACGGGCAGTACTGCTTGAGTCAAGTTTACTATCTAATTTTCATATGCATATTTTGCTATGAAAAAGCACATTCTCTGCCTGCGTGGAGTGGCGGCCCACGGCATTAAAGGCAGCAGAATGGGATCTCCTTTGTGGAAATTATATTGCCGGAAACCCCGGTTCTTTGGGGCCAGTCCATGCGTGGGCTGGCGGAGGAAAGACAAAGCAAAATCAAGCTCGAAGTGCCTGGAACAACACGCGACTGAGTATTCGGAAGAGTTCCTTTGCGTGCCAGAAGCAGCGAGACTTGGTTAAAACGAACCAAAGGTATAGCAAAAGCCCGTGTCGGCGGCCAATGCGTACGATTTGATTTTACTAAGTAATTTCATTGCATATTTTGCTATACAAAAGCACATTTCGGCTACTCCTGGAGTGATGATCCAGGGGAAGAAAGCAGAGAGCCAGAGAGCACTACTGTGAGAATTATATTGCCGGAAACCCTCTGATCTTTGGGGCTAGTCCGTGACTGGACTAGCGGAGTAAAACCAAAGCAACATTAGACTCGAAATGCCTGGACCAACACGCCACTGAGTATTCGGAAGAGTTCCTTTTGCGTGCCAGAAACAAGCGAGATTTAGTGAAAACGAACCAAAAGTATAGCAAAGCCCGCTGGCAACGGTCAATGCGTACGATTTGATTTTACTAAGTCATTTTCATATGCATATTTCGCTATACAAAAGCAAATTTCGGCAGCTCCTGGAGTGATGACCCAGGGGTGAAAAAGTAGAAAGCCAGAGAGCACTACTGTGAGAAATATATTGCCGTAAACCGTCTGTTCTTTGGGGCTAGTCCATGCGTGGGCTGGCGGAGACAAACCAAAGCAACACGAAGCTCGAAATGCCTGGACCGACACGTGACTGAGTATTCGGAAGAGTTCCTTTTGCGTGCCAGAAACAAGCGAGATTTTGTGAAAACGAACCGAAAGGCAAAGCGTCAGACCTCGAATGCCTGGATCAACGCGCGAATGAGTATTCGAAAGAGTTCCTTTTGCGTGCCAGAAACGGCGAGAGCTGGTGAAAACGAACCATACGGCAAAAGCGTACACACGCTCCTCGTCGCGCTCTAACGAGGTTAAAGAACTAGACCCTCAAGCAACTGCTTGCAGCAGGTGATGACCTGGGTCCACGACCAAAAACTGAGGCACCATGAGTAATGCAGGTAAATACACCGCGGGTTCTCCGATGCATGAAGCTGTGGTCCTCTAAGCAATTTTCAGTCATGGGATCGTGCTCAAACGAACGAATCAGGGCCCCGAAAAACTCCTTTGCGAGATAGGGTAGACCCCTGGTGAGCTCTAGTCGTGCTACGATGCCTGGCTGCTGCTTAAGGTTGGTGAAAAGCTAGCACTGCGTCGGCCCAATCTGCCCGGTTCTCGGGATTTGAAGAAGTCGGTCGCAGTCTAGTCCTGGATCCTCCGCGACAAAACGAACCCCACGCAATAGTGCCGCTTCGGCGGTGAAAACGAACAAAGCGAAACGAAAACCTTTGCTACGGCGAAGTTGGCGTCGCAAAGAGACTTTGAAATAGTACTGTCTCTCTGGTCATGGGAAAGGGTCTCGTGAAGGCAGCTGAATGTTCGACTAGGGACATGATGCCGGATCGTTACCCTCTGTTTGGTTCGAGTGCTTGACTGCATGGTTCCATAGTTTCCACCCAGAGAGGCCAAAGCTCTTGACGCTGTAATCAAATCACCTAGCCATTCTGCTTTTCTGCGGTCCTCTGCCGCGTGCGGCATGACACCCACGCAGAAACGTTGTACCAACTCGCCTGCGGGCATTTTCTATTCTCTGCATTCCGAGCGAATGTGAATCAAAGCACGACAGATGCAAATGACGTACGGTTTATACCGACGAGTAAGAGGAGAAAGTTGAACCTTTCTGGCCCGCAGTGGCAATCGAACAAGCTACAAACGGAGCGCCTAGCCAGCCTCCTGCAATGGACTCAAATCGTCCTGGGCCGCGCGGTGCGTCCGCCGGTCCGTGATACAAGCTGACGCCGACTAGGTCGGGTCGAAACAGCTATCTGGTTGATCCTGCCAGTAGTCATATGCTTGTCTCAAAGATTAAGCCATGCATGTCTAAGTACAAACTATATTAAAGTGAAACCGCGAAAGGCTCATTATATCAGTTATGGTTCAATAGATTGTACCCAGTTACTTGGATAACTGCGGAAAAACTGGAGCTAATACATGCCAACGGAGTTCTGACGAGAGATGGAAGGAACGCTTTTATTAGATCAAAACCGATCGGTTGGTTTCGGCCACCGTGAATTTTGGTGACTCTGAATAACTTTGAGCGGATCGCACGGTCTTCGTACCGGCGACGCATCTTTCAAATGTCTGCCTTATCAACTTTCGATGGTAGGTTCTATGCCTACCATGGTTGTAACGGGTAACGGGGAATCAGGGTTCGATTCCGGAGAGGGAGCCTGAGACACGGCTACCACATCCAAGGAAGGCAGCAGGCGCGCAAATTACCCACTCCCGGCTCGGGGAGGTAGTGACGAAAGATAACGATACGGGACTCATCCGAGGCCCCGTAATCGGAATGGCAACACTTTAAATCCTTTATGGAGGACCTAACTGAGGGCAAGTCTGGTGCCAGCAGCCGCGGTAATTCCAGCTCAGTTAGCGTATTTCAAAGTTGTTGCGGCTAAAAAGCTCGTAGTTGGATCTGTGGCTCGCACTGCCGGTACACCGCCCGTCGGTGTCGACTGGTACGCTGCGAGGCGTCATGCCGGTGGCGCGTCAGCTGTCCCTCCGGGGTACGGGCGGCGCCAATAAAATCCTGTCGCGGTGCTCTTGATTGAGTGTCGAGATGGGCCGGCACGTTTACTTTGAAGAAATTAGAGTGCTCAAAGCAAGCCTACGCTCTGTATACATTAGCATGGGATAATAGAATAGGACTTCGGTCCCATTTTGTTGGTTTTAAGGACCTGAAGTAATGATGAATGGAGACAGGCGGGGCATTCGTATTGCGACGTTAGAGGTGAAATTCTTGGATCGTCGCAAGACGCACTGAAGCGAAAGCATTTGCCAAGGATGTTCTCGTTGATCAAGAACGAAAGTTTGGGGCTTGAAGGCGATCAGATACCGCCCTAATCCAACGGAGGCCGTTGTTTATAACCTTAAACCTTCTGGCGTTTCAACTTTACAGTGTCGTGTCGCTCGGTAGCATAGGAAGGTTGGCTAAAGGACTAGTACAGTGTGCTGGGAAGCGCTGTGTTCTGTGTTGCGGAGAGGTATGTACACTAGTGCCTCGTGGTTAGGTTAGCGGATCGAATAGACATCCCTGGTGTGCGGCGCTGCAGACGGGAAGGTACGCGACTCGGATGAGCCGAGGTTGCAGCAGACCATGTGGGCACTCTTGGTGTGCGGAGCGGCAGTCTGAAAGGTGCGTGACTTGGATGATCCGAGGGGCTCGAGTGGTCCGAGGTGGCGGCGGACCGAGTGGGCACTCCTGGTGTACGGAGCTGCAGTCTGAAAGGTACGTGACTCGGATAATCCAAGATGCTCGGACGGTCCGAGGTGGACGGCAGACCAAATTGGCACTCTTGGTGTGCGGAGCTGCAGCCTGAAAGGTACGTGACTCGGATGATCCGAGAGGCTCGAGTGGTCCGAGGTGGCGGCGGACCGAGTGGGCACTCCTGGTGTACGGAGCTGCAGTCTGAAAGGTACGTGACTCGGATAATCCAAGATGCTCGGACGGTCCGAGGTGGACGGCAGACCAAATTGGCACTCTTGGTGTGCGGAGCTGCAGCCTGAAAGGTACGTGACTCGGACGAATCCGAGAGGCTCGAGTGGTCCGAGGTGGCGGCAGAGTCCGAACCACCAGTTCGAATTATTCGATGGTCGGAACGACCAATGTGGTGTCTGGGAAGCACTACGAGTCGGCTGGACGAGAGGTACGTACTCTTACATGCGATAACTGATTGGTTCGTATGGTGTGAACCAGAGGTTCGGATAGTCCGAAGTGCCGAACGGCTGAGATAGCGTAGGCGTCGAGTCCGTGCAGAGGTACGTACGCTTACGTAAGATGATCGAATGATTCGAACTAGATGTTCGGACTCTACGAATTGATTTTTGTTTGAACCCTCCGAACCAGAGGTTTGGATAGTCCTGAAGTGCCGAACGACTGACAAAGCGTTGGCGACGAGTCTGTGCAGCATTCGAAGTGGTTTTCGAATTATTCGAAGTGGCTTTCGAATCATTCGAAGTGCGGGTCCACTGGTGCGTGACCAGTTGAGGACGCCACAAAGAAGTTTCCCTAGAGTGAGGTTCGTATCATTCGTATCGAGACTTGTTCGTAGCCTTCGAAGTGGATTTCGAATCATTCGAAGTGCGGACCGACTGGTTTGTCATCAGTTCAGGACGCGAAAAACGGAGTAGCCAGTTCGAATTATTCGAAGGTCGGAACTACCAATGTGGTGTCTGGGAAGCACTACGAGTCGGCTGGAGGAAAGGCAAGTACGTACAAGTGTATTTGGTGGGTGAGTCGGAATATCCGAAGTGAGAGTTCGAAAGGTTCGAACCAGTCGATTTGGCACTTGTACACGAATGCCTTGTGATTCGGACCATCCGAACCACCAGTTCGATGGGCGCATCGACCGATGTGGTGTCTGGGAAGCACAACGCGTCGGCTGGAGGAAAGGTACGTACGGGTCCTGTGGCGTAAGTTGGACTCTTCGCCCCGGAGCGGTCGTGCGGCGGTCTTTAACACTCAACCCCGGAAGGGTCGTGGCAGTCTGTTAGACTCAACCCCCAGGATGGTTCGTGCGGCGGCCTTTTACACTCGCCAGGGACGTGCGGCGGTCTGTTAGACTCAATCCCCCGGAGTCGTGCGGCGGCATTTAAACTCACCCCGGCAGGGTCGTGTGGCAGTCTGTAAGACTCAACCCCCGGAGAATCGTGCCGGACTAACTACTGGGAAAGCATTTGCCAAGGATGTTCTCGTTGAACAGCAATGAGAGTTCGGGGATTATAGGCGACAGGGTCCTGTGGCGTACTGCAAGACCCTTCGCCCCGGAGGGGTGGAGCGGCAGCCTGTTAGACTCAATCTCCCGGAGAGTCAAGCGGCGGTCTGTAAGACTCAACCCCAGGATGGGTCTTGCGGCGGTCTGTAAGACTCAACCCCCGGAGGTCGTGCGGCGGCCTTGAACACACACTCCCCGGAGGTCGTGTGGCAGTCTGTTAGACTCAACCCCAGGATGGGTCATGCGGCGGTCTGTTAGACTCAACCCCCAGGATGGGTCGTGGGGCGGTCTGTAAGACTCAACCCCCTGGAGGGTCGTGCGGCGGCCTTTACACTCACCCCCGGAAGGAGTCGTGACGCGGTCTGTAAGACTCAACCCCCAGGATGGGTCGTGCGGCGGTCTGTTAGACTCAACCCCCGGAGGGTCGTGCGGTCTAAATCGAAAGCATTTACCAAGGAAGTTCTCGTTGAACAACAACGAGAGTTTGGGATTAACAGGCGACTGGGTCCTGCGGCGGAAGTTGGACCCTTCGCCCCGGAGGAATCGTGCGGCGGTCTGTTAGACTCAACCCCGGAGGGATCGTGCGGCGACTTGCTACACTCTTCCCTCCGGCGAGGTCGTGCTGCGGCCTTTAACACTCCAACCCCCGGAGCGGTCTTATGGCGGACTGTTAGACTCAACCCCCAGGATGGTTCGTGCGGCGGCCTTTTACACTCGCCAGGGACGTGCGGCGGTCTGTTAGACTCAACCCCGGAATCGTGCAGCGGCATTTCGACTCACCCCGGCAGGGTCGTGTGGCAGTCTGTTAGACTCAACCCCCGGAGGAAGTCGTGCGGACTAAAGGGAAGCATTTGCCAGGATGTTCTCGTTGAACAGCAATGAGAGTTCAGGGATTATATGCGACAGGGTCCTGTGGCGTACTGCAAGACCCCTTGCCCCGGAGGGGTGGGCGGCAGCCTGTTAGACTCAATCTCCCGGAGGGCAAAGCGGCGGTCTGTAACACTCAACCCCCAGGATGGGTCTTGTGGCGGTCTGTAAGACTCAACCCCCGGAGGAGATCGTGCGGCGTCCTTGACACATACTCCCCGGAGAATCGTGTGGCAGTCTGTTAGACTTAACCCCCAGGATGGGTCATGCGGTGGTCTGTTAGACTCAACCCCCAGGATGGGTCGTGGGGCGGTCTGTAAGACTCAACCCCTGGAGGGTCGTGCGGCGGCCTTTTACACTCACCTCCCGGCGGGGGCATTCGTATTGAGACGTTAGAGGTGAAATTCTTGGATCGTCGCAAGACGCACTGAAGCGAAAGCATTTGCCAAGGATGTTCTCGTTGATCAAGAACGAAAGTTATGGGTTCGAAGGCGATTAGATACCGCCCTAGTCATAACCATAAACTATGTGAACTGGCCTTTGGGGAGATGTCCTCTGATGCACTCCCCAGTAGCCTCCGAG
>JAPWIX010000046.1:35000-42500 GCA_028751805.1 Podosphaera xanthii
CGAGCCCAATTTTCAAAATCCGAACGGAGCGTCCTAGAGAGCTCCGCGAGGCACCGAACGCTTCGTCTCGACGTGCGGAAGCGCCTCGAATTTGTCTCACCGCGATCGGTCGAGCCGTTCTCGAGATATAGCCGAAAGAAGAAATCGGGAATGTAGGCAACACGTGGTGCACTTGTGACCGACGGGTTGCCTATGCGGCGTCTTGCAGGCGCTGTCGGAAAGGACCTTTTTCAAACGCGTTTTTGAGACTGAAGGAGTGCGGGTGGAGAGTGTCCGAGGACGGCATCGCGTAGGGCAAGGTTCGAACCGGACGCATGCCAAGTTTGAACCCTTTCGGACGACCGCAAGGGGGCCGCTCGGACGGCCGAAGATGGACTATTTCAAAAGCTTCTATCACGTCTCTAGACCGTTCCGAGCGAGATAATCCACCCCCGTTTGAACGAGAGGCAAGTTTGAAGACCCCTTTACGACATGCAGTCGATGGACTGGATACATACATCAGTTAGACCCTGTTTCGGGCCGATCCAAAGTTCGAGACTTCCGTTTTCGACCCGTTTTGGACCTTCGAACGGCCCCCGTGTTCAAAGTATTCGAGCCAGAGGTCTCGTTCATAGCTTAAAAGAAAGCCCTTTAATAGGTCTAGAAGAGTGCCGAATGGCAGAGACGTCGTTTGAGAGATGGGGATAGAAAAAGCGGTTATTCGTCAATTTGGTCGGTTTGGTGCAAAGTTCCGAATTTCGACCTTCAAACGGTCATTCACTGGTCGAGAATCGAGCTGTGTAGTTCCCGGACATGGCAAACGACAGATAATAGACGGCTCTAGAGGGCTGCGTCGGCAGAAGTTCCCTTTCGTTAACGGGAAGCCGTCAGCGGCCGCCGGATCGCGATATTTACAGTGTGGAAAAAGGGTGACATTTCCCGATTCGGTCGACAAAAACGGTCCCATGACGGAGCGAGACGGTTTGGACGGGCCCGGTTTGCGCTGGAGTGTAGTTCAAACCTGTGCCTAGAGCATTAGAAAGGAACGGACCGCTAGAAAGAATCTCGTCCAGTGGAGGGTCTTGGACGCGAAACTCATATTAAGCAAAAAGTGCGAATTTTGCCCGTTTTCGCTCCTTCAACCGTCTGTCCCCGAACGACGTATGAGAGTGAGAGTCTCGTCTATGGCTTCAATGAAAGCTCTTGAAACGCACTAAATGTGGTATCAAAATCACGGTGCTCAAACAGGAGCTGTGTGAGGGATAGGCTGGACATGTCCAATTTGGACCATTTGGTACAAAGTTCCGAATTTCGACCTTCAAACGGTCATTCACTGGTCGAGAATCAAGCTAGAAAGCCCACCGAGGTGTCAAAACGAAGGTATTGAATGCTTCTAGAGGCGTGTTTGGTCAGATGTTCTATTAAATTTGAAGGAGGCAGTCAGCAGCCGAATCATCTCGAAATTTTAAGCAGGGAAAAATGTTCAAGTTCCCCGATTGGACCGACAAAATCGGTCTCATGACGAGACGGATTGACTTAGGCGGGTGCGGTTTGCACTAGGTTGTACCTGAGACTTTTCTCTAGGAGTCCTAAAAATATAAGACAGTTTGGGAGAACCTCGTCCAGTGAACAGGCCGAGAGCGGGAAGCCCACATTAAGAAATATCGCGAAACTTGGCCGCTTTTGGATCTTCAACAGCCCGTCACGTACGAAGTATGAGAGCTAGAGATCTCGTCTATGGCTTCAATTAAAGGTCTTATATCGCACTAAAGGACATATAAATTTGAACGGGCTCCAATGAAAGCTGTGCGAGGAGATGCTTGAAATGTCCAATTTGGTCGATTTGGTACAAAGTTCCGAATTTCGACCTTCAAACTGTCATTCACTGGTCGAGAGTCAAGCTAGAAAGCCCACCGAGGTGTCAAAACAAAGGTATTGAATGCTTCTAGAGACGTGTTTGGTCAGATGTTCTATTAAATTTGAAGGAGGCAGTCAGCAGCCGAATCATCACGAAATTTTAAGCAGGGAAAAATGGTGCCATTCCCCGATCGGACCGACAAAATCGGTCTCATGACGAGACGGATTGACTTAGACGGGAACGGTTTGAACTGGGTTGTACCTGAGACTTTCCTCTAGGAGTCCTGAAAATATAAGACAGTTTGGATGAACCTCGTCCAGTGAACAGGCCGAGAGCGGGAAGCCCACATTAGGAAATATCGCGAAACTTGGCCGTTTTGGACCTTCAACAGCCCGTCCCGTACGATGTATGACAGCTAGAGATCTCGTCTATGGCTTCAATTCAAGGTCTTAAATCGCACTAAAGGAGATATAAATTTGAACGGGCTCCAATGAGAGCTGTGCGAGGGAGATGCTTGAAATGTCCAATTTCATCGATTTGGTGCAAAGTTCCGAAATTCGACCTTCAAACGGTCATTCACTGGTCGAGAATCAAGCTAGAAAGCCCACCGACGTCTCAAAACGAAGGTAATGAATGCTTCTAGAGGCTGGTTTTGTCCAAAGTACTAGGAAACTTGAAGGAGCGAGTCAGCAGCCGGATCCTCTCGAAAATTTCAGTGGTGCAAAATGGTGACATTCCCCGATTGGAACGAGAAAAACGATCTCACGACGAAACAGATTGACGTGGACGGGTGCGGCTTGCATTTAATTGTAGATTTAACTTGTCTCTAAGTGTCCGAGAGAAATGAAACAGTTCGGAAGAATCTCGTCCAGTAGACAGGCCGAGAGCGGGAAGCTCACATTTGGCAAAAGCGCGAAATTTGGCCATTTTCAGACCTTCAACAGACCGTCCCGTACGAAGTATGACAGCTAGAGATCTCTTCTATGGCTTAAATGAAAGCTCTTGAAACGCACTAAAGGTGATATTAAAATGAACGTGCTCCAACGAGAGCTGTGAGTGGGAGATTGAATGGTTGCCCAATTTGGTCGATTTGGTACAAAGTTCCGCATTTCGACCTTCAAATGGGCATTCACTGGTCGAGAATCGAGCTAGAATGCCCCGTGACGTTTTAAAATGAAGGTCATGAATGCGTCTAGACGCCTGTAAATAAATATATCGCGTTCTGTGACAGACAGCAGTCAAAAGTTGAATGAAGGCAAAATTTTACAGTGTTGGAAAAATGGGGTGTTTCCCGATTTGATCGGGAAAAAGGACGTTATAACGCAACGAAGTGACTTGGATAGGCCTGGTTTGCATTGAATCGTAGTTCAGACTTGTATCTAGAGCGGCGACCAAAGAACAGACGGCTGCAAAGAGTCTCGTCCAGTGGAAAGGCATTCGACGCGATAATCATATTGAGCAAAAGTGTTGATTTTGGCCGTTTTCAGACCTTCAACAGACCATCCCGTACGAAGTATGACAGCTAGAGATCTCATCTATGGCTCAAATGAAAGCTCTTTAAGCGCACTACAGGTGGTATTAAAATCACGGAGTTCCAACGAGAGCTGTGAGCGGGAGAGGCCGGCGATGTCCAATTTGGTCGATTTGGTGCAAACTTCCGAATTTTGACCTTCAAATGGGCATTCACTGGTCGAGAGTTGCGCTAGAACGGCCCGCGACATTTCAAAAGAAAGGTATTGAATGACTCTACGAGCATGCAAAAACTAGATCCTCAAAGAAGAAATGTGCAGTGGAGAGGCCGGCGATGTCCAATTTGGTCGATTTGGTGCAAAGTTCCGAATTTTGACCTTCAAATGGGCATTCACTGGTCGAGAGTTGCGCTAGAACGGCCCGCGACATTTCAAAAGAAAGGTATTGAATGACTCTACGAGCATGCAAAAACTAGATCCCTCAAAGAAGAAATGTGCAGTGGAGAGGCCGGCGATGTCCAATTTGGTCGATTTGGTGCAAAGTTCCGAATTTTGACCTTCAAATGGGCATTCACTGGTCGAGAGTTGCGCTAGAACGGCCCGCGACATTTCAAAAGAAAGGTATTGAATGACTCTACGAGCATGCAAAAACTAGATCCCTCAAAGAAGAAATGTGCAGTGGAGAGGCCGGCGATGTCCAATTTGGTCGATTTGGTGCAAAGTTCCGAATTTTGACCTTCAAATGGGCATTCACTGGTCGAGAGTTGCGCTAGAACGGCCCGCGACATTTCAAAAGAAAGGTATTGAATGACTCTACGAGCATGCAAAAACTAGATCCCTCAAACAAGAAATGTGCAGTGGAAAGGCCGAGCGACGTCCATTTGGTCCATTTGGTGAAAAGTGCCGAAAATTCACCTTCAAACGGCCGTCGCGCTCAAAGTATGCAAGCTAGAGCGCTCATCGACAGCTTAAACGAAAGCCCTTGAAGCGCTGTACAAGCGTGAAAGAAAGCAGCCTCGTCTGAAAAGGGATGTGGCGATAATAAGTGGAAAATCGGCATTTTAGTCGATTTGCTCAAAGTCCCGAAATGGCACCTTCAAACGGTCGCCGAGCGCAAACGGAGCGTCCTATTGGGCTCGGCGGGGTATCAAAATGAAGGTTTTAAAAGCCTCTAAAATATAGTGCAAATGGATCCACCCGTCAAGTCGAATGGACGCGTCAAGAGCCGACAAACGGCCCTCCGAAGGCCCCGCGCGGTGAGTGACATTTTTCTAAGTCCCGGCGAAATTTCAAGGAAAAATCGAAAAATTTCACCCCAGTGATGACTATATATCTAAACGAGTTGAAAAGAAGTAGAAAAAGTCGAAAAACGGCCATATAAGAGCAATTTCACTCATCGCGAGTCGACTGTCGTCTCAGGCATGCCGGAATCGCTTTGTGGCGTGTCTGTTGCCGTAAACCGTCTGTTCTATAGGGGCACTTGGTCGGTCGCCGGGACGAAAAATTTTCTAAGTCCCGATCATGTCTATTGGACCCACTTTTGCTTCGGAGATGCCTGAGGCGACCGACAAACCACGCACAAGGCCCCGGTGGGCCGGGTCTGGCAAACCCGGCTAAGGTCAGCAGCTTTCGCATGAAGGTTGGCTGAGACGACAGGTCGAATCAGGCAAACTCGGTCCGCTCTCGACGTCGGTCGAGGCGAAGCAAAAGTGGAGATGAGAGCCTGAAGTGACGGCCGAAGCAGGCGTGCGACACTTGTGGTCTCGTGGCCGTTTTCATATGCATATTTTGCTATGAGAAAGCAAGTTGACGTCGCGCGAGGCGACCGTCGCTGCAGGCAGTCTGCCAGAGATTGGCTTATCTCTCGGAGACGACACGTTGCCGGAAACCGGCTGATCTTTGGGGGCTAGTGGTCGGTCGCTGAGACGAAAATATTTCCAAGTCCCAGAAGTCTCACTTTTGCTTGACAGATGCCTGAAGCGACCGACAAACCACGCACTGGTCTCCCGGCCGACCGGGTCTGGCGAACCCGAGCTTCCAGTGTGCTTCGGCTGGAAGGCTGGTCGGTCCAGGCAAACTCGATCCGGCTGCGGTCGGTCGAGTCAAAGCAAAAGTTTTATGGGAACGTGAGACGAAGGTTGAATGAGGCAAAGTGGTTTCTGACTTGTGTCAAAGGGAGGCAAAGCAAAACCTGGTTGAAAGACTGAAACGAGGGCCGAACCGGGCACTGTAGTCTGCGACTGCGGTCGATGGAGGCTAAGCAAAACCTGGTGTGAAAGACTGAATTGAAGGGCGAATCAGGCACTGTGGTCTGAGACTTGGGTCGAAAGGAGCGACGCAAAACATGGCATGAAAGACTGAATCGAAGGGCGAAACAGGCCGAGTGGTCCCCGACTGCGGTCGAGGGAGGCGAAGCAAAACTTGCATGAAACACTGAATCGAAGAGCGAAGCAGTGCTCAGAGAAAGGTGGCCTATCGAAAGACAGGACGAACCTTTGAAAGGTATTGCACGCATTGACGGGCAGTACTGCTTGAGTCAAGTTTACTATCTAATTTTCATATGCATATTTTGCTATGAAAAAGCACATTCTCTGCCTGCGTGGAGTGGTGGCCCACGGCATTAAAGGCAGCAGAATGGGATCTCCTTTGTGGAAATTATATTGCCGGAAACCCCGGTTCTTTGGGGCCAGTCCATGCGTGGGCTGGCGGAGGAAAGACAAAGCAAAATCAAGCTCGAAGTGCCTGGAACAACACGCGACTGAGTATTCGGAAGAGTTCCTTTTGCGTGCCAGAAGCAGCGAGACTTGGTTAAAACGAACCAAAGGTATAGCAAAAGCCCGTGTCGGCGGCCAATGCGTACGATTTGATTTTACTAAGTAATTTCATTGCATATTTTGCTATACAAAAGCACATTTCGGCTACTCCTGGAGTGATGATCCAGGGGAAGAAAGCAGAGAGCCAGAGAGCACTACTGTGAGAATTATATTGCCGGAAACCCTCTGATCTTTGGGGCTAGTCCGTGACTGGACTAGCGGAGGAAAACCAAAGCAACATTAGACTCGAAATGCCTGGACCAACACGCCACTGAGTATTCGGAAGAGTTCCTTTTGCGTGCCAGAAACAAGCGAGATTTAGTGAAAACGAACCAAAAGTATAGCAAAAGCCCGCTGGCAACGGTCAATGCGTACGATTTGATTTTACTAAGTCATTTTCATATGCATATTTCGCTATACAAAAGCAAATTTCGGCAGCTCCTGGAGTGATGACCCAGGGGTGAAAAAGTAGAAAGCCAGAGAGCACTACTGTGAGAAATATATTGCCGTAAACCGTCTGTTCTTTGGGGCTAGTCCATGCGTGGGCTGGCGGAGACAAACCAAAGCAACACGAAGCTCGAAATGCCTGGACCGACACGTGACTGAGTATTCGGAAGAGTTCCTTTTGCGTGCCAGAAACAAGCGAGATTTTGTGAAAACGAACCGAAAGGCAAAGCGTCAGACCTCGAATGCCTGGATCAACGCGCGAATGAGTATTCGAAAGAGTTCCTTTTGCGTGCCAGAAACAGCGAGAGCTGGTGAAAACGAACCATACGGCAAAAGCGTACACACGCTCCCTCGTCGCGCTCTAACGAGGTTAAAGAACTAGACCCTCAAGCAACTGCTTGCAGCAGGTGATGACCTGGGTCCACGACCAAAAACTGAGGCACCATGAGTAATGCAGGTAAATACACCGCGGGTTCTCCGATGCATGAAGCTGTGGTCCTCTAAGCAATTTTCAGTCATGGGATCGTGCTCAAACGAACGAATCAGGGCCCCGAAAAACTCCTTTGCGAGATAGGGTAGACCCTGGTGAGCTCTAGTCGTGCTACGATGCCTGGCTGCTGCTTAAGGTTGGTGAAAAGCTAGCACTGCGTCGGCCCAATCTGCCCGGTTCTCGGGATTTGAAGAAGTCGGTCGCAGTCTAGTCCTGGATCCTCCGCGACAAAACGAACCCCACGCAATAGTGCCGCTTCGGCGGTGAAAACGAACAAAGCGAAACGAAAACCTTTGCTACGGCGAAGTTGGCGTCGCAAAGAGACTTTGAAATAGTACTGTCTCTCTGGTCATGGGAAAGGGTCTCGTGAAGGCAGCTGAATGTTCGACTAGGGACATGATGCCGGATCGTTACCCCTCTGTTTGGTTCGAGTGCTTGACTGCA
>JAPWIX010000046.1:52500-62500 GCA_028751805.1 Podosphaera xanthii
GCTAGAAAGAATCTCGTCCAGTGGAGGGTCTTGGACGCGAAACTCATATTAAGCAAAAAGTGCGAATTTTGCCCGTTTTCGCTCCTTCAACCGTCTGTCCCCGAACGACGTATGAGAGTGAGAGTCTCGTCTATGGCTTCAATGAAAGCTCTTGAAACGCACTAAATGTGGTATCAAAATCACGGTGCTCAAACAGGAGCTGTGTGAGGGATAGGCTGGACATGTCCAATTTGGACCATTTGGTACAAAGTTCCGAATTTCGACCTTCAAACGGTCATTCACTGGTCGAGAATCAAGCTAGAAAGCCCACCGAGGTGTCAAAACGAAGGTATTGAATGCTTCTAGAGGCGTGTTTGGTCAGATGTTCTATTAAATTTGAAGGAGGCAGTCAGCAGCCGAATCATCTCGAAATTTTAAGCAGGGAAAAATGTTCAAGTTCCCCGATTGGACCGACAAAATCGGTCTCATGACGAGACGGATTGACTTAGGCGGGTGCGGTTTGCACTAGGTTGTACCTGAGACTTTTCTCTAGGAGTCCTAAAAATATAAGACAGTTTGGGAGAACCTCGTCCAGTGAACAGGCCGAGAGCGGGAAGCCCACATTAAGAAATATCGCGAAACTTGGCCGCTTTTGGATCTTCAACAGCCCGTCACGTACGAAGTATGAGAGCTAGAGATCTCGTCTATGGCTTCAATTAAAGGTCTTATATCGCACTAAAGGACATATAAATTTGAACGGGCTCCAATGAAAGCTGTGCGAGGAGATGCTTGAAATGTCCAATTTGGTCGATTTGGTACAAAGTTCCGAATTTCGACCTTCAAACTGTCATTCACTGGTCGAGAGTCAAGCTAGAAAGCCCACCGAGGTGTCAAAACAAAGGTATTGAATGCTTCTAGAGACGTGTTTGGTCAGATGTTCTATTAAATTTGAAGGAGGCAGTCAGCAGCCGAATCATCACGAAATTTTAAGCAGGGAAAAATGGTGCCATTCCCCGATCGGACCGACAAAATCGGTCTCATGACGAGACGGATTGACTTAGACGGGAACGGTTTGAACTGGGTTGTACCTGAGACTTTCCTCTAGGAGTCCTGAAAATATAAGACAGTTTGGATGAACCTCGTCCAGTGAACAGGCCGAGAGCGGGAAGCCCACATTAGGAAATATCGCGAAACTTGGCCGTTTTGGACCTTCAACAACCCGTCCCGTACGATGTATGACAGCTAGAGATCTCGTCTATGGCTTCAATTCAAGGTCTTAAATCGCACTAAAGGAGATATAAATTTGAACGGGCTCCAATGAGAGCTGTGCGAGGAGATGCTTGAAATGTCCAATTTCATCGATTTGGTGCAAAGTTCCGAAATTCGACCTTCAAACGGTCATTCACTGGTCGAGAATCAAGCTAGAAAGCCCACCGACGTCTCAAAACGAAGGTAATGAATGCTTCTAGAGGCTGGTTTTGTCCAAAGTACTAGGAAACTTGAAGGAGCGAGTCAGCAGCCGGATCCTCTCGAAAATTTCAGTGGTGCAAAATGGTGACATTCCCCGATTGGAACGAGAAAAACGATCTCACGACGAAACAGATTGACGTGGACGGGTGCGGCTTGCATTTAATTGTAGATTTAACTTGTCTCTAAGTGTCCGAGAGAAATGAAACAGTTCGGAAGAATCTCGTCCAGTAGACAGGCCGAGAGCGGGAAGCTCACATTTGGCAAAAGCGCGAAATTTGGCCATTTTCAGACCTTCAACAGACCGTCCCGTACGAAGTATGACAGCTAGAGATCTCTTCTATGGCTTAAATGAAAGCTCTTGAAACGCACTAAAGGTGATATTAAAATGAACGTGCTCCAACGAGAGCTGTGAGTGGGAGATTGAATGGTTGCCCAATTTGGTCGATTTGGTACAAAGTTCCGCATTTCGACCTTCAAATGGGCATTCACTGGTCGAGAATCGAGCTAGAATGCCCCGTGACGTTTTAAAATGAAGGTCATGAATGCGTCTAGACGCCTGTAAATAAATATATCGCGTTCTGTGACAGACAGCAGTCAAAAGTTGAATGAAGGCAAAATTCTTACAGTGTTGGAAAAATGGGGTGTTTCCCGATTTGATCGGGAAAAAGGACGTTATAACGCAACGAAGTGACTTGGATAGGCCTGGTTTGCATTGAATCGTAGTTCAGACTTGTATCTAGAGCGGCGACCAAAGAACAGACGGCTGCAAAGAGTCTCGTCCAGTGGAAAGGCATTCGACGCGATAATCATATTGAGCAAAAGTGTTGATTTTGGCCGTTTTCAGACCTTCAACAGACCGTCCCGTACGAAGTATGACAGCTAGAGATCTCATCTATGGCTCAAATGAAAGCTCTTTAAGCGCACTACAGGTGGTATTAAAATCACGGAGTTCCAACGAGAGCTGTGAGCGGGAGAGGCCGGCGATGTCCAATTTGGTCGATTTGGTGCAAACTTCCGAATTTTGACCTTCAAATGGGCATTCACTGGTCGAGAGTTGCGCTAGAACGGCCCGCGACATTTCAAAAGATAGGTATTGAATGACTCTACGAGCATGCAAAAACTAGATCCTCAAAGAAGAAATGTGCAGTGGAGAGGCCGGCGATGTCCAATTTGGTCGATTTGGTGCAAAGTTCCGAATTTTGACCTTCAAATGGGCATTCACTGGTCGAGAGTTGCGCTAGAACGGCCCGCGACATTTCAAAAGAAAGGTATTGAATGACTCTACGAGCATGCAAAAACTAGATCTCTCAAAGAAGAAATGTGCAGTGGAGAGGCCGGCGATGTCCAATTTGGTCGATTTGGTGCAAAGTTCCGAATTTTGACCTTCAAATGGGCATTCACTGGTCGAGAGTTGCGCTAGAACGGCCCGCGACATTTCAAAAGAAAGGTATTGAATGACTCTACGAGCATGCAAAAACTAGATCCCTCAAAGAAGAAATGTGCAGTGGAGAGGCCGGCGATGTCCAATTTGGTCGATTTGGTGCAAAGTTCCGAATTTTGACCTTCAAATGGGCATTCACTGGTCGAGAGTTGCGCTAGAACGGCCCGCGACATTTCAAAAGAAAGGTATTGAATGACTCTACGAGCATGCAAAAACTAGATCCCTCAAAGAAGAAATGTGCAGTGGAGAGGCCGGCGATGTCCAATTTGGTCGATTTGGTGCAAAGTTCCGAATTTTGACCTTCAAATGGGCATTCACTGGTCGAGAGTTGCGCTAGAACGGCCCGCGACATTTCAAAAGAAAGGTATTGAATGACTCTACGAGCATGCAAAAACTAGATCCCTCAAAGAAGAAATGTGCAGTGGAAAGGCCGAGCGACGTCCATTTGGTCCATTTGGTGAAAAGTGCCGAAAATTCACCTTCAAACGGCCGTCGCGCTCAAAGTATGCAAGCTAGAGCGCTCATCGACAGCTTAAACGAAAGCCCTTGAAGCGCTGTACAAGCGTGAAAGAAAGCAGCCTCGTCTGAAAAGGGATGTGGCGATAATAAGTGGAAAATCGGCATTTTAGTCGATTTGCTCAAAGTCCCGAAATGGCACCTTCAAACGGTCGCCGAGCGCAAACGGAGCGTCCTATTGGGCTCGGCGGGGTATCAAAATGAAGGTTTTAAAAGCCTCTAAAATATAGTGCAAATGGATCCACCCGTCAAGTCGAATGGACGCGTCAAGAGCCGACAAACGGCCCTCCGAAGGCCCCGCGCGGTGAGTGACATTTTTCTAAGTCCCGGCGAAATTTCAAGGAAAAATCGAAAAATTTCACCCCAGTGATGACTATATATCTAAACGAGTTGAAAAGAAGTAGAAAAAGTCGAAAAACGGCCATATAAGAGCAATTTCACTCATCGCGAGTCGACTGTCGTCTCAGGCATGCCGGAATCGCTTTGTGGCGTGTCTGTTGCCGTAAACCGTCTGTTCTATAGGGGCACTTGGTCGGTCGCCGGGACGAAAAATTTTCTAAGTCCCGATCATGTCTATTGGACCCACTTTTGCTTCGGAGATGCCTGAGGCGACCGACAAACCACGCACAAGGCCCCGGTGGGCCGGGTCTGGCAAACCCGGCTAAGGTCAGCAGCTTTCGCATGAAGGTTGGCTGAGACGACAGGTCGAATCAGGCAAACTCGGTCCGCTCTCGACGTCGGTCGAGGCGAAGCAAAAGTGGAGATGAGAGCCTGAAGTGACGGCCGAAGCAGGCGTGCGACACTTGTGGTCTCGTGGCCGTTTTCATATGCATATTTTGCTATGAGAAAGCAAGTTGACGTCGCGCGAGGCGACCGTCGCTGCAGGCAGTCTGCCAGAGATTGGCTTATCTCTCGGAGACGACACGTTGCCGGAAACCGGCTGATCTTTGGGGGCTAGTGGTCGGTCGCTGAGACGAAAATATTTCCAAGTCCCAGAAGTCTCACTTTTGCTTGACAGATGCCTGAAGCGACCGACAAACCACGCACTGGTCTCCCGGCCGACCGGGTCTGGCGAACCCGAGCTTCCAGTGTGCTTCGGCTGGAAGGCTGGTCGGTCCAGGCAAACTCGATCCGGCTGCGGTCGGTCGAGTCAAAGCAAAAGTTTTATGGGAACGTGAGACGAAGGTTGAATGAGGCAAAGTGGTTTCTGACTTGTGTCAAAGGGAGGCAAAGCAAAACCTGGTTGAAAGACTGAAACGAGGGCCGAACCGGGCACTGTAGTCTGCGACTGCGGTCGATGGAGGCTAAGCAAAACCTGGTGTGAAAGACTGAATTGAAGGGCGAATCAGGCACTGTGGTCTGAGACTTGGGTCGAAAGGAGCGACGCAAAACATGGCATGAAAGACTGAATCGAAGGGCGAAACAGGCCGAGTGGTCCCCGACTGCGGTCGAGGGAGGCGAAGCAAAACTTGCATGAAACACTGAATCGAAGAGCGAAGCAGTGCTCAGAGAAAGGTGGCCTATCGAAAGACAGGACGAACCTTTGAAAGGTATTGCACGCATTGACGGGCAGTACTGCTTGAGTCAAGTTTACTATCTAATTTTCATATGCATATTTTGCTATGAAAAAGCACATTCTCTGCCTGCGTGGAGTGGTGGCCCACGGCATTAAAGGCAGCAGAATGGGATCTCCTTTGTGGAAATTATATTGCCGGAAACCCCGGTTCTTTGGGGCCAGTCCATGCGTGGGCTGGCGGAGGAAAGACAAAGCAAAATCAAGCTCGAAGTGCCTGGAACAACACGCGACTGAGTATTCGGAAGAGTTCCTTTTGCGTGCCAGAAGCAGCGAGACTTGGTTAAAACGAACCAAAGGTATAGCAAAAGCCCGTGTCGGCGGCCAATGCGTACGATTTGATTTTACTAAGTAATTTCATTGCATATTTTGCTATACAAAAGCACATTTCGGCTACTCCTGGAGTGATGATCCAGGGGAAGAAAGCAGAGAGCCAGAGAGCACTACTGTGAGAATTATATTGCCGGAAACCCTCTGATCTTTGGGGCTAGTCCGTGACTGGACTAGCGGAGGAAAACCAAAGCAACATTAGACTCGAAATGCCTGGACCAACACGCCACTGAGTATTCGGAAGAGTTCCTTTTGCGTGCCAGAAACAAGCGAGATTTAGTGAAAACGAACCAAAAGTATAGCAAAAGCCCGCTGGCAACGGTCAATGCGTACGATTTGATTTTACTAAGTCATTTTCATATGCATATTTCGCTATACAAAAGCAAATTTCGGCAGCTCCTGGAGTGATGACCCAGGGGTGAAAAAGTAGAAAGCCAGAGAGCACTACTGTGAGAAATATATTGCCGTAAACCGTCTGTTCTTTGGGGCTAGTCCATGCGTGGGCTGGCGGAGACAAACCAAAGCAACACGAAGCTCGAAATGCCTGGACCGACACGTGACTGAGTATTCGGAAGAGTTCCTTTGCGTGCCAGAAACAAGCGAGATTTTGTGAAAACGAACCGAAAGGCAAAGCGTCAGACCTCGAATGCCTGGATCAACGCGCGAATGAGTATTCGAAAGAGTTCCTTTTGCGTGCCAGAAACAGCGAGAGCTGGTGAAAACGAACCATACGGCAAAAGCGTACACACGCTCCTCGTCGCGCTCTAACGAGGTTAAAGAACTAGACCCTCAAGCAACTGCTTGCAGCAGGTGATGACCTGGGTCCACGACCAAAAACTGAGGCACCATGAGTAATGCAGGTAAATACACCGCGGGTTCTCCGATGCATGAAGCTGTGGTCCTCTAAGCAATTTTCAGTCATGGGATCGTGCTCAAACGAACGAATCAGGGCCCCGAAAAACTCCTTTGCGAGATAGGGTAGACCCTGGTGAGCTCTAGTCGTGCTACGATGCCTGGCTGCTGCTTAAGGTTGGTGAAAAGCTAGCACTGCGTCGGCCCAATCTGCCCGGTTCTCGGATTTGAAGAAGTCGGTCGCAGTCTAGTCCTGGATCCTCCGCGACAAAACGAACCCCACGCAATAGTGCCGCTTCGGCGGTGAAAACGAACAAAGCGAAACGAAAACCTTTGCTACGGCGAAGTTGGCGTCGCAAAGAGACTTTGAAATAGTACTGTCTCTCTGGTCATGGGAAAGGGTCTCGTGAAGGCAGCTGAATGTTCGACTAGGGACATGATGCCGGATCGTTACCCCTCTGTTTGGTTCGAGTGCTTGACTGCATGGTTCCATAGTTTCCACCCAGAGAGGCCAAAGCTCTTGACGCTGTAATCAAATCACCTAGCCATTCTGCTTTTCTGCGGTCCTCTGCCGCGTGCGGCATGACACCCACGCAGAAACGTTGTACCAACTCGCCTGCGGGCATTTTCTATTCTCTGCATTCCGAGCGAATGTGAATCAAAGCACGACAGATGCAAATGACGTACGGTTTATTCCGACGAGTAAGAGGAGAAAGTTGAACCTTTCTGGCCCGCAGTGGCAATCGAACAAGCTACAAACGGAGCGCCTAGCCAGCCTCCTGCAATGGACTCAAATCGTCCTGGGCCGCGCGGTGCGTCCGCCGGTCCGTGATACAAGCTGACGCCGACTAGGTCGGGTCGAAACAGCTATCTGGTTGATTCTGCCAGTGACATATGCTTCTCTCAAAGATTAAGCCATGCATGTGTAAGTGCAAGCCAAATTAAGGTGAAACCGCGGAAGGCTCATTATATCAGTTATGGTTCAATAGATTGTACCCAGTTACTTGGATAACTGCGGAAAAACTGGAGCTAATACATGCCAACGGAGTTCTGACCAGAGATGGAAGGAACGCTTTTATTAGATCAAAACCGATCGGTTGGTTTCGGCCACCGTGAATTTTGGTGACTCTGAATAACTTTGAGCGGATCGCACGGTCTTCGTACCGGCGACGCATCTTTCAAATGTCTGCCTTATCAACTTTCGATGGTAGGTTCTATGCCTACCATGGTTGTAACGGGTAACGGGGAATCAGGGTTCGATTCCGGAGAGGGAGCCTGAGAAACGGCTACCACATCCAAGGAAGGCAGCAGGCGCGCAAATTACCCACTCCCAGTACGGGGAGGTAGTGACGAAAAATAACGATACGGGACTCATCCGAGGCCCCGTAATCGGAATGAGAACACTTTAAAACCTTTAAACGAGGATCAATTGGAGGGCAAGTCTGGTGCCAGCAGCCGCGGTAATTCCAGCTCAGTTAGCGTATTTCAAAGTTGTTGCGGCTAAAAAGCTCGTAGTTGGATCTGTGGCTCGCACTGCCGGTACACCGCCCGTCGGTGTCGACTGGTACGCTGCGAGGCGTCATGCCGGTGGCGCGTCAGCTGTCCCTCCGGGGTACGGGCGGCGCCAATAAAATCCTGTCGCGGTGCTCTTGATTGAGTGTCGAGATGGGCCGGCACGTTTACTTTGAACAAATTAGAGTGCTCAAAATATGGCAGGTTTGCCTGCATACATCTGCATGGAATAATAGAATAGGACTTCGGTTCTATTTTGTTGGTTTTCGGAACCAGAAGTAATGATGAATGGAGACAGGCGGGGGCATTCGTATTGCGACGTTAGAGGTGAAATTCTTGGATCGTCGCAAGACGCACTGAAGCGAAAGCATTTGCCAAGGATGTTCTCGTTGATCAAGAACGAAAGTTATGGGTTCGAAGGCGATTAGATACCGCCCTAGTTCTAACCATAAACGATGCCAACCAGCGATCATTCTGAGTAACTAATTTCATGACTCGAATGGAAGCTTCCGGGAAACCAAAGTTTTTGGGTTCCGGGGGAAGTATGGTTGCAAAGCTGAAACTTAAAGAAATTGACGGAAGGGCACCACCAGGAGTGGAGCCTGCGGCTTAATTTGACTCAACACGGGAAACCTCACCAGGCCCGGACACTAGAAGGATTGACAGATTGAAAGCTCTTTCTTGATTTAGTGGGTGGTGGTGCATGGCCGTTCTTAGTTGGTGGAGTGATTTGTCTGCTTAATTGCGATAACGAACGAGACTCTGGCCTACTAAATAGTCGGTCCGGCTTCCTTGTGCAGCCGGCGATGACAAATCTTCTTAGAGGGACAAACGGCTTTTAGCCGTACGAGATTGAGCAATAACAGGTCTGTGATGCCCTTAGATGTCCTGGGCCGCACGCGCGCTACAATGGAGGTGTCAGCGTGTCTTCCCTGGCCGAGAGGCTCGGGTAACCCGCTGAAACACCTTCGTGCTTGGGATTGTGGCTTGAAATTGTTCCACATGAACGAGGAATTCCCAGTAAAGGCGTGTCATTAGCACGCCTTGATTACGTCCCTGCCCTTTGTACACACCGCCCGTCGCTACTACCGATTGAATGTTTTAGTGAGGTCTTTGGACCGGCGCGCGGAGCTCCTTCGGGAATTTCGATGCCGCTGGGAAGATGACCAAACTTGAATATTTAGAGGAAGTAAAAGTCGTAACAAGGTTGCTGTAGGTGAACCTGCAGCAGGATCATTATCGTACCAAAACTCATACGAGTATGAAAAAGAAATGATGATGAGAGGAGTCCAGGGGTGCTCGCCTTCCTAACCAGTCGGCTTCACCACGAGAGGGTGCCTGTTCTCCAAAACAAAACGAACCCTGAAGTGAAAAATATATATTATATTGCCAAGATCGGTCGCCTTCCTAGCAAGTCGGCAGAGTACCGTATCAGGCAAGTGCCCTTACCAAAACGAACCGAAAGACGTGAAACGTAAAACGAACCTCACTAAGTGTGGCACAAAAGTCTAGTCCCTGCGTTGCGTGTAAATGTGATACACAAAACGGCACACTAGCGCACAGAGAGATGGCCGTCTCGTACGGTCAGACGAAGTTACGGTAACTCAAAAATCGCAGTGCTTCCAAGTTCTTCGAAGGCGCAACGCCAATGGAGGCATACGGAAGCTAAAATGCGATCGTTAGCAATGTGCTTGTTTTAAGCGCGCCGTAGCGACTCTGTGGTCGCCCCCACGTGCCTCTTTGGCAGAGATGGCGCGTGTGGGAACCACCCGGGCAGGCTCTACACGAGCTTGCCCGGTGTGGAGCTTCAGGACGTTTCGGCCTGCTTCGAATTGACTCAGAGCTTTGCTCGTCATGGCTGCTACTTTGCGGCGCGGCAATGTCCCGCAATGCCTCTCAGTACGGCGGTTTACGGATGGGGAACGGAGTGCCTACTACCTACGGGAACCGGCCTCTCAGTACTCTGAAGTTTCGAAGCACGGCTAATGTTCCTACTCGGACGATAGCCTCAATCTACCCTTGTTCGTGGACTGCGGCAGAAATGCGGGTCTTACACGTTCAGGTGGTTAACCAAATACGAATCAGCTCAGTGGATCCCTCGGCTCGTGGGTCGATGAAGAACGGAGCAAACTCCGTGTTGTCGTGTGAACTGCAGGACACATGAACATCGACACTTTGAACGCAAATGGCGGCCCTCGGTCTTTGCACCTTGGGCCACTCCTGGCTGAGGGTCGGTTTAAATATATAATAACCAGACTGTGATGTACGTGCACTGGACTTGCTCTCACGGGCGAGTCCTCCCAGTCGCGAAAACGGGAAAGGCCTTG
>JAPWIX010000046.1:67500-71030 GCA_028751805.1 Podosphaera xanthii
CTTGTTCAGAGCCAGAACACCATAGACCCTCGGTCTGATGTTTGGATTTGAACACGTACCATCGTCATTCGTCGCCAAACCTGGCGAACGAAGTACCGCGAAGCCCAAGTCCTACGCTTTTAAACCCTGAAGTTCATACCTAAACTGATTTTGCTTTGTCGATGCACGAGGCGACTGCCGTGTCCAGGCATCACGAATTTCGCCTCGGACTCTGAGATTTTTCTAGCCTCAATGACTGCCCTACGTGTTTCAGGCAGAACACAGACCCTCGGTCTGATGATTGGAGTTTGAACACGTACCTGTCATCCATTACGTCGCCAAACCTGCTTGGGCAAGTCCTACGCTTTCAAGCCCAGGATTCCTTACCTAAACTCATTTTGCTTCGTTGGTGCACGAGGCACGACCGCCGTATCAGGCATCACAATTTCACCTCGAACTCTGAGATTTTTCTAACCTCTACGGCTGCCCTACATTGTTCAGAGCCAGAACACAGACCCTCAGTCCTGATGATTGGATTTTAACACGTATTGTAAATACGTCGCGGCGAACCTAGCAGCAAGATATGAACTGAAGTTGGTTTCTAGTTTGGTTTGAACTTCACAAATACGTCAGACCCTGCTGCACCGTCTAAATCAGCTATTATTAAAGGCTGAAGTGTGGACTTTGGAGTTCAGTGTAACTTGGGCCGCCGAGTGTGTTAAGACCAGTGAAGTATCTTGGTTTGAAATGAGTCTCAAATTCTTTTGTACGCCAAACCACAACATAACGTTTGGTTTTAAGATCTGTGATAACATTGAACCACAACATTACGCTTCGGTTTGAAGTTGAGTAAAACGCTGAAACCTCTAATATGACGTTTAGTTTGACTTATTAAAATTCTTTGAAATTTATGTGTTGTCGTTTTTAAAATACTTGAATTATATCGCATTAAATGGTGCCTTATCAATTTGTACCTTTCTTTCAGCTCTTTACCATGTCCATCCTCTGCCTTGCATCTTACTTTTAAGAAAGTGGTGCAAATTGGCAGAGGAACTATCACCAGGAGCAATGAATTTTCCCTCGGTTGTGAGGCCGTTTTTGGCTTATAGATCGAAAAACTTCAAGATGCCTAGTAAAATTACTACATATCAGATGAGTTGGGATAAGTACTCTGAGTTTGCAATGTCTGACCCACGAACCGGTGACACCAGATGAATTGCATCCCATGGACAACCCATTTGTCTACTTATCATTAGTAAAAATCTCCAATTTCCATGAGTTTATCATTCATGCACTACAGTTCTATTCGTTTTGATTCATTTCCTTCATCTAGTTTTATCTAAATAGCAGTTCAATTTGAAAAGAAGGCCCTTTTTATTCTTTAAGAATAAGAAATTTTAATATAACCTTTTATTTAACTATTTTTCAATTGTTCTTAACTTTTACAAATTGTTAGTTTTAGCTTTCCTTTTAACAGTTACTTCAAATGGTTTGTGATTTTACCAAAGTACAAACTCAAATATTTTTAGCTGTTTCTCTTAGAATTAAACCTTTTATTGGTTTAGAAAGCCTTCGAGCAAGGAGTATACCCATTAATGAATCCTTGCGAGGAAAAGCATAGAACATTCTTTGTTTATTTAAGAAGCGTTGAAAAATATTTGTCTATACCTTAGCGTTTCATCTTTGTAAGCCGTTGAAAAAGCCCTTTCCAAATCAAAGAATTGTTGCAATTTTTATTTTGCATTCCTCGAAATCAACAGATAATATCTTGTTGCCACAATGTATTTATTCATTTTTTCATCGACATTCTCTCTTTCTTCCTTACCACTCTTTCTCCTGTCATGAAAGTAGGCTAAAATTTACAACAAATTAAATTAGTGTGAAGACGGATCAGAAAGTCAGAAAATTATCCACGCGGCCGAGAAGTTTTTATGCTGCGTTCTACTTTATATCAGTTTGTTTTTGTTTGCAGTTCATTCCTCATTTTACTATGGAACCCCACTATTTACCAAATGCTGCCCTTGCACGCTGAGGATGTGTGCCATCCAGGGCCAGCGGATGACTCTTTGAATTTACGGTCTATACTCCTGCTGTCGCAAGATTCTCGTAGCTTGCTGCGTGAGCACAAAGAATGGTTATAAATGAGCTTTTGTATACCTGTCTTTTGATTTGCAGTACCCAGAAGTAACAGAACCCTACATCTGCTTCTTTGGAGTGCGAGCTTACGCTACAATGCGCTTATTCCGAAAAAAGGAGAAAAACAAACTATCTGACATAT
This sequence comes from Podosphaera xanthii, assembly GCA_028751805.1. NCBI lineage: Eukaryota > Fungi > Ascomycota > Leotiomycetes > Helotiales > Erysiphaceae > Podosphaera > Podosphaera xanthii. The sequence continues at coordinate 69,758 of JAPWIX010000046.1, forward strand.
CTAAGTCCTTTTATGTAAGTCCCAATCCAGAAATTCCTAAGATTTAGCTTGTAAAGTGTGTGCAGGGAAAATAAATGAAAATCTGAATATGAATCTCTTTTTTGCTGCATGGTAATTAATGAATTACCACTCACCTTATATTTGTTCTTATCACTTTCAACCACAGGAAACCCACGAGCAAGTGACGCAGTTTTCAGTTGCTTACCTTCAAATGTTTTGTCTTCGCTTCAGAAAGTATCTTACTAGTATCATTTGGAATAAAGTCTTTCTCTTCTTGCTCATGTTCTTACTCCTTTCATTCGTAGGCACCGCCAAGAATATAACAACAAACGAGTTTACACTGAGAAAACCTTACAAACTATTTGGGCATTACAAAGGAAAGAAGTTTGAATTACAAAGTATTTGAAGCATACATAAACTTACAAAGAAAATACGTCGTAATTTACGAACTATTTCCTTCATGTATCACAGTCACTTTTGATTTCATTTCTGTATGCTCGAAGTACTTTTGTACTTTGCTAACTACTAAACAGTCAGGAACATTAGACTTTTATAACTGACACGAGACAGACACCATGATAAGGAGGTACAATAGAAGTTGGACGTGCTGCCACAGGTGTTTGCGGGGCAGGGCAAACATCACATAAAACAAATTTAGTTTTTGTAAAACTTTGTGGTTAAGAGAGCAGAAAAATTAGGCCGTAGATTGATTGATGCTTTCTCTAGTTGCTTTTGGCCTGTTTACAATTATATGTTGCCTTACGGAATCTTAATTCCATCAGTGCATTTGTACTTAACAAACAAATTCCTGTTTTTTGTCCGCTTTGAGCTTTGTTTCGCATGCTTTCAAGTAGAAAAAGATTCTTAACCTGGGTGGGATTTAGTTGTGTAATGGTGTCTGGAGTTTTGCAGCTAAGCTAGTTTTCCAAAGCAGTCCGAACAAAAAAACAGAATTATTAGTGACACTTCGCTTGTATTTTTGAAGGTTTCTCCTTCTCCTGCAAATCCTTCGAGTCAGAGTCTGGCGACGACAGCTCGGAAGAATTTATCTTGAACTTTGGACGAAGGCGTCGTCTTCTGACTCTAGCAGTGAAGAAGCATGAAGGAAGCAAAGTGACGAAGATGGGCAGCTGGTGGAAGGAGGAGCCCAGCAGGAAGAAGAATCTGAGGTACCAAAATTGCATATCACTTTATTGGTTTTTTGTTGTATTTACATATACTTGCCCATTGTATCTGAGGGCATTAATAATTAAAGCACTCTTCATTATTTCTT
>JAPWIX010000047.1:0-70470 GCA_028751805.1 Podosphaera xanthii
CTCGTAGAGGCTGCTTGTCCCATCCCCTCCCCCGCTTTTAGGCAGAGGGCTACAACTTCTTGCCCCTCCGCCTAATCCAGTATCCCCCTGCCCCTGCCTAGCTGGCCCCGGGGATAAGCCACTACTCATCGGGGGGGTAGGAGGGGTAATTAAAAACCCCCTTCTCTCTAGAGAGAGTGCTAATTTAGTCTTTAATTTTAGTCTATAAAAAGCTAGCCTTTTATTAAAGAATCTATTGAATAAATTATTAACTAAATGAGGCGGATCCTTTAATCCCTTAGTCCCTGATCCCCCCTCTAATCCCGCCGAAGGAGCGAGCGGGGGATAACCTTCGGCGGGGATTAGGCAGGCGGAACTAGTTTTCCCCCCTAAGTTAGTGTGAGTGTAAATAGCCTCTTTATAAATATTCCCCCCCAGCGTAACTAAAGAATTAATTTTAGAGAATATTTTACTATTGTAATAAGGGGGATCATTAAATAACTTCGTTTTAAGAATATAAATATAAATTGCTAATAAATAATTTATATTTGCTAAAACAATATTTCTTTTTTTAATGATAGAAGCCATTTGATTATAATAAGCTTCATAATGTTCATCCAAAGCTAAAAATTCATATATATTAAACATTCTGTTGTATAAGATAATTTTTTCATTTTGCTCATTACTTAGGATTTTTAAAGACTTATTCGGTAAAAGTAATGCTTTTACTCTACTATTAAAATTATCTGATATAAACATCTCTTGTGCATTATATAAATAAAAAGTAATAATAACTTTGTTATTAGTATGTTTTAAATCACCTTTACCTACAAAAGCTTTTTTTGTGGATAATAATCTATATCTCATAGGTAAGGCTCTAATTTGGTGGTTAAAGATGCTTTTTTTCGGGTTTTTTAATAATTTGCCTAAGCCGCCCAATCTAATACCATAGTTAAAATAACCTTTAAACAACTTCATAAGACTAATATCTGCGACTGGTATTGTTTTAGGGTAATTTTTATTATAAGTGTAAATACTATTATACCATTCTTGTGATGCAGGTACAAAGTGACGTCTCTTTAAAAGAGAGAGAGAATTTTTTTTTAGAACAATATTCTGGGAGGTCATTAATGGGGGGGTTTTGTCATTAATTTTTTTCCCCCCCCTTCTAGGGGGTTTACTAAATAAAACTGGTTTTTTTAGCCCCCAGTTTAAGTTGTCGTTTTCTTTGGAGATTTGATTAGAAAGAGTTCGTTTTATAAATTTATTCTTTTATAGGTGGGCATTATTTAATTTTACCTGAGCTTAATTAAGTCTATTACATTAATATTTAATGATTACAGATTATTTATGATTATATTTAATAAACCTTGGAGCTCCCTTTATCCCCTCTCTTAGCTGCCTAATCCCCCTGCCCCGATCCCCCAACAAGGGGATCAAAAAAAAGGTATTTTTTTTTTGCAGGGGGATAAGCCGCCTAAGGGAATTAAAACCCCGGGAGTACTGGGAGTCCCTTTACCCCCCTCGAAGAGGGGGTTGGATGTTGAGAACAATTAAATTTTGCCTTGTCCGAATCCCCTATTTCATACCCCCTCCCCTCTTGCCGTAGCATAGGGGAGGGGCAGGGGATTTGGCTTGCGGTACTTGTTCCGCTCGAGCCCCCCCCCCGGAGGGGGACCCTCCCCCTTACGCTATTTCATACCCCCTCCCCCCCGCCTAATCCCGCGCTGGCTTATCCCCCTGCTATGCGTAGCTACAGCAGGGATTAGGCATCAGGGGAGGGGGGCGAGGGAACTAGTTTTGCGGGACGCCCTGCCGCCGATCCCCCCCACTGCTTATTTCATACCCCCTCCCCCCCCCCCCTATGCTGTTGCGTAGCATAGCTACTGGGGAGGGGGAGGGGGATCATAAAATTTTATTTTTTTGATTAAAAAAAACACCCCCCCCCCTGCTATGCGTAGCAAAGCCGGAGGTGTTTTTTTGTAAAAAAAAATACCCCCCCCCCCCCCAGGGGGAGGAGGGACTGCTAAGGCGAGGTACCCATTGTTAAAAAAAATACCCCTTTTTTTTTGACTGGCTTTTGTCCCTCGCCTTAGCTGCCCCCTCCACTCCTATTTTATACCCCCCTCCCCTCCTATGCTAAAATTTGATTTTTACCCCGCCTAAGCCCCCCGCCTAAGCCCCCCCCCTTCCTTCTAATCCCGCCGTAGGAGCCTATTTTTCCTTCTATGCTGTTGCGTTGCATAGCAAGCGGGGATGCTAAGGCGGCAGGGCAGGGCCTTAAATTTTATTTTATAAAAAAAAAAAGAATTTTTTTTTTTTTTATTTTATTTTATAAAAAAAAAAAGAATTTTTTTTTTTTTTATTTTATTTTAACCCCGCCTAAGCCCCCGCCTAAGCCCCCGCCTTAATCCCGCCGAAGGAGCCTATTTTGGGGATACGGCAGGGGGAGGGGCCTACGCAAGGGAGGGGACTATGCTACGCAATGGGAGGGGGATAAAAAAATAATTTTTTTTTAGTGCTGGCCGAGGTACGAAAACTTAAAAAAAAAATTCTTTTTTTTTTGTTTTTTGTTTTGCCCCCCTCCCCTCTTGCTATGCTGTTGCGTAGCATAGCTACAGCATAAGGGAGGGGGGTATAAAATAGGGACGCCCTGCAAACCTGCAGCTGGCCTCCCCCCCCCCCAAAACTAGTAAAGCAAAAACGAAAGCTGTGCCCTTATTGGTATCCCCCCCCGCTGTTGCGTTGCATAGCACTTATCCCCCCCCTACGCAGCCGTAGGCTCTTATCCCCCCCCTAGTTTTGTGGCACGCCCTGCAACTGGCTTTTGTCCCTCAAAGCCTAGTGCTGGGCGAGCTACGAAAAACTACGCCTGCTAGCCCTCCTGCTTAGGAGGGTAGCTAGGATACCCCTCCCCTCTTACGCCCACCATAGGGCAGCCCGTAGCTGCCCTGCTAGGCCCGTAGCTAGAGGGGGGTAGGTCATAGAGGGGTGCAAGTAAACGCCCACCTAGGGCTTGGCCGCTGCGTGCGAGTTTTTATAGAAGGTGACTTGTCCTATAAATTTAATACCCCCTCCCCTCTTGCTAAAAAAAATTTTTTTTTACCTCGCCTAAGCCCCCTCTTATCCCCCCCCCCCTTAGGGGGGATTAGAGGGGAGGAGGCTATGCGTTGCTACTGCATAGGGGAGGGGGAAAGGATAAATTTTTATGCTGGTAGCTAGGGAGAAAAAAAAAAAGGTCCCTTGAGCAATCTTTAATAGTCGTTGAACGTTCTTAATTTTTATCTTCCTCCCCCCCCCCCAAGGGACCTACCCCCCCCCCTTGGCAGGGACCCCTGAAAAGGGCTTCTTGCCGGAGGCAAGAAAAGCAAGTCCCCGGCCCTTAGCATCTTACCCCCTCTTAGCTGCTAATCCCCCCCCCTGCGCTGGGCGGGATAAGCGCAGCTAGGCGGGATAGGATGCCTAAGGCGAAAAAAAGAGGATTTTTTTTGATAAAGTAAACTTCGCTTCAAATAAACTAAAAAGCCATCATATCTACCTCCCCCCCCCTAGGGAGCTAGCTCCGCTACGCACCCCTTGCTTATCAAGGCTCCGCCTGCCTAGGGGTAATCCCCCCCCCCCCTACGGCAGCCCCCCTACCGAATCCCCCTGCGTAGCTGCCTCTTAAACCTAGGCTGCTCCGTAGCCTCTTTAGGCCCGTAGGCTAGCTCAAGGGACCTTACGCTAATCCCTTGCCTTATCCCCCCCCCTTAGTTTTGTGGGACAAAACTTTTGTCCCTCAAAGCAAGTGCCCAGGCGAGCTACAAAAACTAGTTTTTCGACCTATTTCATACCCCCCTCCCCTCCTATGCTAAAATTTGATTTTTACCCTCCCCTCCCCTTCCTTCTAATCCCCTCTTGCTATGCTATGCGTAGCTACTGCTACTGCATAGAAATCGCCGGGAATTTTTCCTTCTATGCTGTTGCTATGCTGTTGCTATGCTGTTGCGTAGCATAGCTACTGCATAGCTACTGCATAGCAAGCGGGGGATAAGGGAGGGGAGGGGCCTTAAATTTTATTTTTACCCCCTGCCCCTCCCCCCCCCCCCTTCCTTCTAGGGAGGGGGAGGGCTACGCAAGGGAGGCGGGCAAACTAAAAAAAAATAAAAAAAAAAAAAAAAGTGCTCAGCGAATATCTACGCTCCATGATTTGGATTTTTTTATTTTTTTGATCCCCTGGAGGGGGATCTGCTTTGAGCGGACAAAACCTGTTTTGTCCCCTCAAAAAAAACCTAGTTCCTGAGGCACCAGGAACTGGTCCCGAGGGAACCTGTCCCTCGGGACTAGTCCCCATCCCCCCCCTGCTGGCGGGTAATCCCCCCCCCCGGCTTTCTAATCCCCCAAAGGGGGATCCCCCCCCCCCAGGATCTGGATTAGGAAGCGAACTTGTTCCCGCTCGATTTTATACCCTGCCTCCCCCGCCTAATCCCCCCCCCCGCCATTTTTCCTTCTATGCTGTTGCTATGCTGTTGCGTAGCATAGCAACTGCATAGAAGGGGGATAAGGGAGGCAGGCACCAAGGGACAAGGGATCCCCCCTGAGCTACGCTGGGATTACTAGTCCAAATCCGCCTCCGAGCTACCCCCCCCCCCGGATTCGAAGCGAACCAAGTTCCCTCGAATTATCCCCGCCTCATCGGGATTAGGAGGGGGACGCCCTGCGTCCCCGCAAGGCCTCAGGAACTAGTTTTTCGTACCTAAAATTTAATACCCCGCCTAAGCCCGCCTAATCCCGCCGTAGGAGCCTATTTTTCCTTCTATGCTGTTGCGTTGCATAGCAAGCGGGATAAGGCTGGCTACAGGTTTTGAGGCACAAAAGCTGCAAGTTTGGGGTTACACAAAACGGGCTTCGCTAGGCGGGATAACCCCCCCCCCCCTAGGAAGCTAGATGGTTGGCTGTTTAGTCTTTTTTGAAATTAACTCAATTAAACCCCTTTAAATACTTGTCCCAATCCCCCCCCCCGGAGGGGGGGGATACCCCCGGGATTAGGAAGCGCAACTTCTTCCGCAGCGTAGCAGAGCCGGAGGGGGACGCCTGCGGCATCCCCCGCCTTAGCTTGCTGGGCGGGATTACTAATGGCCTCCCCCCCCCCCCGGGTGCGGGTAGCAATTGTATTATTATTAGGTAGGGACAAAACCTATCCCTAGCGTAGCTTTTTCAAAAACCCAAGACCTTTCCTTTCTGCATCTTGTGATCATATGCCCCGCTTACGCGACTGATAGACGTGTAAATCAAACAGTAAAGCAAGATTAAGCCATTAAACTTGACAAGTAATTATTATATTATTCTCATTCTTCCTAAGCTGCATCATGATGATGCTGCAGCACAAGAAATTAAAAAAGGCTTAAAAAGCCTTTTTAAGGCTTTTTAAAAACTGGGCTGAAAGACCAATAATATAACTATGATATATATAAATCCGCTTTTATTGCGGCTTACCTGCCCCCATCCGCTCTAAACCGGCTAAAATATAACTCCCGAGGGGAACATAGTTTACATCTATTTTCAATATAGATAAAATCTTACTTGATTAAAAAAATTCGTTCTAACTCAATAGATATATAGGTGGATTGGATATAGTTCAATGGTAGAGCTATCTCTAATAACAAACTAAAAAAAAAGTATAACTAAATTATAACTAATTTACAAAATTAACTTTGGATACACCCAGGTACTTTTTATGGGATCTGTGCCCCGCATAAACTGCCTCCTAGTCATCGTTCCTCTTTTGGAAATGATTAAAAAAAAATCACGTAAAATATATTTACCAATATGAAAAACTAAATAAAGGTGTTTCAATTTTGGTGACAGAATAGTTAAACCCGTTCACCTACCTTATGCACTAAAAATGCTGTTTATCATATCTAATAACTAGTAACAGTAAAGCTGCATAGGGTCTTCTCGTCTATCTAGAGGTAAACAGTATCTGCACTGTTATTCCAATTTCACTGAGCCAATCATTGAGACAGCTGTTGTATCGTTAAATCATTCATGCAAGACCGCATTTAACGGCCAAGGTATTCCGCTACCTTAGGACCCTCATAGGTAAGGCCGCCATTCATCGGGGTTTCCTTCAAAACCTAGCTTATATTAGTCAACTAAGTAAATCCGTTAACCGGCCGACATCGGGCAGAAATCACACTCAATACTTTGATTTATTATCTTATTGCGAAGTGCTTTGTTTTAATTAAACAGTCGTACAACACTATTCCATGCTTCCTATTCTTTACCTCATATTAATGAAGAGGAATGGCACTCCTTATTCCGAAGTTACGGTAGTTAGTTTGCCGAGTTCCTTAATGATTGTTCACTCAAACGCCTTCGTATTCTCTACTAGCTTACCTGAGGTGGTATTTAGGTACGGTTTTTATCTAAATAAAAAAAAAATGGAAAAATCCAAAACTCAAAAAAAACAAAAAATTCCCTTACTCTCCCCCCCCCCTATGCCGTAGCAACTGGAGGAGGGGGTATTTTGGATTTTTTTTGTTGTGGTTTCTTAAATCCTACGCACCCAAAGAAATATTTGGCTGCCGCTAGGCTAAGCATGGTTATTTATTTAGCCGTCACGCTTTTTCCAGAACCTCCCTCAACTTTTCTTATATAAGTGCGACCCACCTAGAGTGGGCTGGGTTTAAAAAAGATCTTATTGGAAACCCAACCGAGTTTTCCAAGCCAGACTTGCAAAAAACCCTGCTTAAAAAAGAAGGAAGGTTGTTAACTAGTAACTAAAAGATTTACTCATCGTTTAATCCTTTAGGTTGGTAAACTTAGAGGCCGTTACTTAAAAAATACCATAAGCTTTAGGCGAGGGTATAACCCCTTTTTCGTTACTCATGTCAGCATTATCACTTGGGTTATCATAATCATATATTGAGGGCATTATTAAAAACAATAAACCTAAGATTTACCCAACGTTCTGCTACCCCATAAAAAATAATCCTGCAAATTGACTATTATATTTTTATGGACAAGGTGTCGGTATATTGTTTAGATCCGTTAAATCTTCGGTGCTACTATTCACGTAACTCCCCCCCCTCGATCCCCCCCCTTATTTCATAGAGATACGCGGGGGATTAGAGGGGGATTGAATATACTAAACCAGTGCTCTGTTACGAGATCTTCAAAAAATGGACCGCTTCTAAGCCAATTTCCTAGCCGTATTTTACAGAAACATCCTTAATTTCACTTAACAATAAATTTGGAACCTTAACTCTTGTTCTGGGCTGTTTCCCTTTAGACATACAACCTTAGCGTACTATGTCCGATTATTTAATAAAGATCATAACCATTCCGAGTGCCTTTACTCACCGATAAAATCTTCACGATTGCCCGATATATGCAAAAAATCCCCTTTCCCTAGGGAAATTTATTTATCCCCCGAGCTGTTGCTGTTGCTACGCATAGCCTCCTGCCCTCCCCGCCTAAGCGGGAGGGCAGGAGGTAAAAAAAAAATTTTTTTAGCATAGCAGGGGGATACCATCTTTGAAGATAAGTTGCCTGAGAACACAGTTCTGTACCTGCTATGATGTTACTTAAATTACCTACTTTTATAGGTTTCGCAGAAAACCAGCTATACTAGTCAGTGTTGTCTTTCACTATCTTACCACAGTTCTTCGGATATCTATACAACGATAAACCGTTCGGACTTTTATAATCCTGACTGTAGTAAGATCACTAGCCTTCGGGTCTAATTTTAGATACTAATTCATTAAAAGATAATTGGTTTATCTGGGCACGTATGCTCGCATCTAATATTAACTTACTGACCCATACCGGGTAGGTCCGGCTCTCACGAGCCTTTCCCCCCTCGGAACCGTACGTGCGCCTTTCAACGCATACGGCTCGAGCCTCCTGTCTATGTTTTACTTCGCTATCCCACCTGTCCGGGGAGTCGTCTTTTCATTCATAGGGATTCCTGAGAATCACCTTCTTAATATCATTAGGTCTCATTCAAGACTCCCCGCGGTATATTACCGTACTGCTTTGTTTCCTTATATGCGGTGAGCATATTTGAACCCGGGCTGGGGTTTGTTCTTGAGTTCCTCCAATAATCAAGTCAGGACACTGATGACCAAGTCTGCCACCTTTCGGTACGAATCATATGATTCTATCCTCATCATTACAACAAGGCGTTCGCTTTTTGGCCTCTCTCATACCCACTAGTCGATATCTTCGTTTAAGGAGAGTCACTAGCTCTTTATTCCTTTATATCCGACCTCTCAAAGTTAGTGAATTTGGTCTATGCAAATTATTTATTTGAGAAACTATTGGGCTTACCATGTTCCATTATTAACACAATTTATATTAAACCTTAGGTAGATACTATATTCCGTAGATCGTATTGACTCTGAATTGCCTGCATAGACGGCGTATCCCTGATCTAAATAATATCCGAAGATATTACACCTTTTACGGAACCTCACCCATATCTTCACTTACGTTTACCATAGCTTACATTTACCCTAAGCATCTGCCATTGTCTCTAGAGCTTCAGACCCCCGAATTACTTCAGGCGCATGTCTAGATAGGGTCAGAACAGAGTAGTTCTGGAGGTATTTCACCTCATTGTTAATAATGACTTCATTGTCGCAATATGCAAAAGGTACGCTATCACTTTTTAATTAAATAAAGCTAAAGCTGCTTATAAGACTACTAATTCAAACCTTTCCTTCACAGTACTATACGCTATCGCTTATATATTATATTTAGCCTTAGAGGAAGGTTCCCCTTTGTCAAATAATTGTTTCCCCCCCCGAATTTTTGAAACAAGCAAAAATAATATATGGTGCCTCTATTTCATAGAGAGGGAATTTGACGTATTCAAACTGGAGCTTCCGTTTTACTTTTTTAATATAAAGATTACATATACATATTCCCTCGAGGCCTTGCCCGGGGACCATACAATATATCTTTATTATTCTCCTCGAGGGGGAAATTAAAAATTTCCTTCTTTAAATATTAGTCCCCCCCCATCCCCTTTGGGTAATCCCCCCCCTGAGGGGGATAAGGGATTAGGAGCGAACTTGTTACGCTCTCCAAGGGACGGCCTGCGTCCCTCGGAGAGGGAATAATTTAAATATAAATTTTTCGGCTTTTCTATTTTCATTCACACTAATCATAGAATCTCGTTTGATTTCTTTTCCTAAAGTTACTAAGATATTTCAATTCACTTCGTTTATTATTGAATTTCTCTAAGAGTGCATGTGTAAAAAAAAAACACAAATTAATCTCTTTAATATATAGCTAGCCCTCCTTAATAGTCTCTTTATATACATTACATTTATAGTAATAAAAATAAATTGTAAATATCATACATACTACTATATACTATTTATAAAATATAAAGTGAGCTTGCCTAAGAATAGTTGGGGATGGGATGGATCACTATATAATTTCCCCTTTTTTGTTAGGTATCCCCGCTGTTGCGTAGCATAGCTCCCTTCTGCCTCCCCCCCTGCAGGCTTATCCCCCCCACGCTAATCCCCCCCTAGCTAGCCAAAAAGAACCTTACCTAGTGCCTCATCCCCTATTTCATACCCCTCCCTATGCTCTACGCAAGGGGAGGAGGGCCCTCCCCTATGCAAAAATTTGATTTTTATTTTTACCCTCCCCGCCTAAGCCCCGCCTTAATCCCCCCAATTTTTCGGGCGAAGGAGATTTCTATGCTGTTGCTATGCTACGCAACAGCATAGCTAGTGCTACGCAAGCCTCCTTCGGCGGGATACGGGAGGCGGAGGGGCTAAAATTTGATTTTATAAAAAAAAAAGAAATTTTTTTTTTTTTATTTTATTTTTACCCCGCCTAAGCCCCCCGCCTAAGCCCCCCTTCCTTCTAATCCCGCCGCAGGAGGGAATTTCTATGCTGTTGCGTAGCATAGCAAGGCGGATAAGGCGGAGGGGGAGGGCCTACGCAAGGCAGGGGATCAGGGACTAGTTCCCTCGAGGCCGAAGGCGGCGACTTGTCCCCCTTCGCCTCAGCGGAACAAGTTCCGCCCTCCTAATCCCCCCCGCCATTTTATACCCCCCTCCCCTCCTATGCAAAAATTTGATTTTTACCCCTCCGCGCCTAAGCCCCCGCCTTAATCCCCCCCCTTGGGGGGATACTCCTTCGGCGGGGAGGCGGAGGGGCTAAAATTTGATTTTTACCCCTCCGCCGCCTAAGCCCCCCTTCCTTCTAATCCCGCCGCAGGAGGCAATTTTTGGCCGAAGGAGATTTCTATGCTGTTGCTATGCTACGCAACAGCATAGCAAGTGCATAGCAAGCCCCCCCCGGATGCTAAGCCGGGAGGGGGAGGGGCTAAAATTTTATTTTATAAAAAAAAAAGAAATTTTTTTTTTTGAATTTTATTTTTACCCCGCCTAAGCCCCCGCCTAAGCCCCCGCCTTAATCCCGCCGTAGGAGGCAATTTTTTCCTTCTATGCTGTTGCTATGCTACGCAACAGCATAGCAAGGGGGATACGCCAGGGGGAGGGCCTACGCAAGGGAGGGGATCTCCTTCTATGCTACGCGCTAAGGCGGGATAAAAAAAAAACCCCCATGGGGGCTTAGGCGGGGGTGGTTTTTAGTTTTGTGGGACAAAACTTTGGTGCCTCGCCTTAGCTGCCACCCGCCTCCTTCCTACCGAATCCCCCTGTGCTGTTGCTACGCATAGCCTCCTGCCCTCCCCGCCTAAGCGGGAGGGCAGGAGGTAAAAAAAAAATTTTTTTAGCAAAGGAGGGGGGATAAGGCGAAAGTTTTGTCCCACAAAACTCCGTTTCCCCCCTCCCTTATGCTGTTGCCGTTGCATAGCAAGAGGGGAGGGGGGTATGAAAGAGGAACGAGAAACTAGTAAAAAAAATTATTTTGGGATCCCCCCTGGGCCTGGAGGGGGATCCCCCCCGCTGGCCGAGGTACGAAAAACTAGTCCAAATCCCCCCCTTGCTAAAAAAAATTTTTTTTACCTCGCCTAAGCCCCCGCCTAAGCCCCCCCCCTTAGGCGGGGAGGGGAGGAGGCTATGCGTAGCAACAGCATAGAAGGAGATCCCCCTTGCGTAGCATAGAAGGAGATGATGGCAGGGATTTGGCTTGCGAACTTGTTGCCTCCCCCCCCCCGAGGCCTAAGGGGGACGCCTGCGTCCCCCCTTACGCAATTTCATACCCCGCCTAAGCCCGCCTAATCCCGCGCTGGCTTATCCCCCTGCTGCTACGCTGAGCTGGGGGATGCTAAGGCGGCATCAGGGGAGGGGGGCGAGGGAACTAGTCCAAATCCCCCCCTTGCTAAAAAAAATTTTTTTTACCTCGCCTAAGCCCCCGCCTAAGCCCCCCCCTTAGGCGGGGAGGGGAGGAGGCTATGCGTAGCAACAGCATAGAAGGAGATCCCCCTTGCGTAGCATAGAAGGAGATGATGGCAGGGATTTGGCTTGCGAACTTGTTGCCTCCCCCTGCGAGGCCTAAGGGGGACGCCCTGCGGATCCCCCCCCCAGCTAGCGCAGGCTGGGGATTACTTGCCCCTGCCTAATCCCCTCCCCCCTTGCGTAGCATAGAAGGAGATCCCCCTTATTTCATAGAGCTGTTGCTACGCATAGCGGGGGATTAGACGCAGGGATTACAAGGGAGGGTAAATACGGGATGGGATACGGCAAAAATAAAAATCCCCCACCTAATGCCAATCTTACCCCCTCTGCTACAAGAAACCGAACAAATTTCCCTATCCCCCCTATAAACGGCTTAGATAACAGAAAAGCTGTATTAAATTTGGGATCCCTCTCCTGGTCTCTACTCTCCATAGCCTGCTAAAAATAATCGACTTTACCCCCCTCGAAAACTTAGTTTTTGCACCATAGAAGGAAACCTCTCCTTACTATTTAGGCAAGATAAACTCCCCCCTAGGATCTTTCTATATTTCATACCCCCCTCCCCTGGAGGGGCCCTGCCGCCTCCCCTTGCGTAGAGCATAGGGGAGGGGTCTTGCTAAAAAAATTTTTTTAACCTCCTCCCCGTATCCCCCCCTCAGGGGGGGATTAGCCGAAGGAGTATCCCCCCCGCCTCAGGGGGGGATTAGCTTAGGCGGGGGAGGGGAGGAGGCTATGCCGTAGCTACTGCATAGGGGAGGGGCAAGGAAATATATTTCCCCCCCCTTCCTTCGGCCAACTAAAAAACACCCCCAGGGGTCCCCCTGGCGGGGGAAGGGGATTTTTTTTTACAAAAAAACACCTCCCCCTGGGAGGCACCTCCCCCCTGGGGAGGGGGCTACCACGCACCTTTTTTTTTTAATTCGGATTATTATGATTCGAACATAACAATTCCTCAACCCAAATGAGGCGCCTAACCAACCTGGCTCTAATCCGTTTTGGAGGGGGATTTTTACTATTTCATACCCCCTCCCCTGTTGCGTAGGCCCCTCCCCCGCCTAAGCCCCCCCTTCCTTCTAATCCCCCCCCCAATTTCTATGCTGTTGCGTAGCATAGCAAGGCGGATGCTAAGGCGGGGAGGCGGAGGGGGTTAAAATAAAATTTTAAAAAAAAAAATTCTTTTTTTTTTTATAAAATAAAATTTTTAAAAAAAAAATTCTTTTTTTTTTTATAAAATAAAATTTTAGCATAGGGGAGGGGCCCTCCGCCTCCCCTTGCGTAGAGCATAGGGGAGGGGCCCTCCCCCTCCCCTTGCGTAGAGCATAGGGGAGGGGCCCTCCCCCTCCCCTTGCGTAGAGCATAGGGGAGGGGGCCCTCCGCCTCCCCTTGCGTAGAGCATAGGGGAGGCGGCCCTCCGCCTCCCCTTGCGTAGAGCATAGGGGAGGCGGCCCTCCGCCTCCCCTTGCGTAGAGCATAGGGGAGGGGCCCTCCCCCTCCCCTTGCGTAGAGCATAGGGGAGGGGGCCCTCCCCCTCCCCTTGCGTAGAGCATAGGGGAGGGGGCCCTCCGCCTCCCCTTGCGTAGAGCATAGGGGAGGGGGAGGGGAATTTATTATTCCGACCCCCTCCCAGACTTTTTTTCGGAAGAAAACCCCGGGAGCCGACAAATAATTAAATTTCATACCCCGCCTAAGCCCGCCTAATCCCGCGCTGGCTTATCCCCCTGCTATGCTACGCAACAGCAGGGGGATGCTAAGGCGGCATCAGGGGAGGGGGGATAAGAAAAAAAGAAGATAAATAGTTATCCTCTAATTTCCCCCCCTCGCCCTCGGGGAGAATAATAAAGCAAACTAGTTTTCGTACCTCAAACTTGCTTAAACCCCTGCTTATCCTAAGGCGGGGTTTGCATCCTCTGCCTAATCCCCCCCCCAATTTCTATGCTGTTGCTACGCATAGCCTCCTCCCCTCCCCCGCCTAAGCGGGGGAGGGGAGGAGGTTAAAAAAATTTTTTTAGCAAGGGGGATAAGGAGAGGACGCAGAGGGACAAAACAAGTTTTGTCCCCCCCCAAAACTAGTTCCTGAGGGGCCAGGAACTGGTCCCGAGGGAACCTGTCCCTCGGGACTAGTTTTTCGTTCCTCAAAACTAGTCCCCCCTTCATCCCGCGCTATTTCATACCCCCTCCCCTCCTATGCTAAAATTTTATTTTAACCCCGCCTAAGCCCCCGCCTAAGCCCCCCTCCCCTTAATCCCCCCCTTGGGGGGATACTCCTTCTATGCGTAGCAAGGCAGGGGGAGGGGGCTAAAATTTTATTTTAACCCCTCCGCCTCCCCCCGCCGAAGGAGTATCCCCCTTGCTATGCGTAGCAACTGCATAGAAATCGGGGAAAAATTGGGGGGGATTAAGGGGGGGCTTAGGCGGGGAGGGGCTAAAATTTTATTTTAACCCCGCCTAAGCCCCCGCCTAAGCCCCGCCTTCCTTCTAATCCCCCCCGCTTGCGTTGCATAGAAATCCCGGCGAATTTTTCGGCCGAAGGAGATTTCTATGCTGTTGCGTAGCATAGCAAGTGCTACGCAAGCCCGGGATGCTAAGGCGGGAGGGCAGGGCGCCCTAAAATTTGATTTTATAAAAAAAAAAAGAATTTTTTTTTTTTGAATTTTATTTTAACCCCGCCTAAGCCCCCGCCTAAGCCCCCGCCTTCCTTCTAATCCCGCCGCAGGAGGCTTGCGTTGCATAGAAATCCCCCCGGCGAATTTTTCGGCCGAAGGAGATTTCTATGCTGTTGCGTAGCATAGCAAGTGCTACGCAAGCCCGGGATGCTAAGGCGGGAGGGCAGGGCGCCCTAAAATTTGATTTTATAAAAAAAAAAAGAATTTTTTTTTTTTTTATTTTATTTTAACCCCGCCTAAGCCCCCGCCTAAGCCCCCCCTTCCTTCTAATCCCGCCGCAGGAGGCAATTTTTCCTTCTATGCTGTTGCGTAGCATAGCAAGGGGGGATGCTAAGGCGGGAGGGCAGGCCGCCCTAAAATTTTATTTTATAAAAAAAAAATAAATTTTTTTTTTTGAATTTTATTTTTACCCCGCCTAAGCCCCCCGCCTAAGCCCCCGCCTTCCTTCTAATCCCGCCGCAGGAGGGAATTTTTCGGCCGAAGGAGATTTCTATGCTGTTGCGTAGCATAGCAAGTGCTACGCAAGCCGGGGGATAAGGGAGGCAGGGCGCCCAAAAATTTTATTTTATAAAAAAAAAAATAATTTTTTTTTTTTAAATTTTATTTTAACCCCGCCTAAGCCCCCGCCTAAGCCCCCCTTCCTTCTAATCCCCCCCTTGCGTTGCATAGAAATCCCCCCCGGCGAATTTTTCCCCGATTTCTATGCTACGCAAGCCTCCTTCGGCGGGATGCTAAGGCGCGGAGGGGGAGGGGCCAAAAATTTTATTTTATAAAAAAAAAAAGAATTTTTTTTTTTTGAATTTTATTTTATAAAAAAAAAAAGAATTTTTTTTTTTTTTATTTTATTTTAACCCCGCCTAAGCCCCCGCCTAAGCCCCGCCTTCCTTCTAATCCCCCCTTGCTATGCTATGCGTAGCAACAGCTACTGCATAGAAGGTAATTTTGGCCGAAGGAGATTTCTATGCTGTTGCGTAGCATAGCAAGCCCGGGGGATGCTAAGGCGCGGAGGGGGAGGGCCCTTAAATTTTATTTTTACCCCGCCTAAGCCCCCGCCTAAGCCCCGCCTTCCTTCTAATCCCCCCTTGCTATGCTATGCGTAGCAACTGCTACAGCATAGAAGGTAATTTTTCCCCCGATTTCGCCGGGGGATAAGGGGGAGGGGGAGGGCCTACGCAAGGGAGGGGGCGGGATTAGGAAGCGAACTTGTTCCCTCGAGGCGAAGGGGGACGCCCAGCGTCCCCGCAAGGCCTCTGCTACGCTGGGAACTCAAAAAAATTAAAAAACCCCCCCCAAAGAATCGCGAACTCCGTAGCTCTTTTTTAAATTTCATACCCCCTCCCCTCTTGCGTAGGCCCCTCCCCCCTCCCCCGCCGAAGGAGTATCCCCCCCTTGCGTAGCATAGAAGGAAAAATTGGGGGGGATTAAGGGGGAGGGAGGGGGTTAAAATAAAATTTTTTAAAAAAAAATTCTTTTTTTTTTTATAAAATAAAATTTTTAAAAAAAAAATTCTTTTTTTTTTTATAAAATAAAATTTTAGCATAGGGGAGGCGGGATTTTTTTTTTTTTTTAATGGCCGAAGCTCTTTTTGGATCCCCCCCCCAGGAGGGGGATCCGTTTTGAGGGACAAAAACCAAGTAAAAAAATTTTTTGGGGATCCCCCCCCTGCGGGATCCGCAGGGCGTCCCTAAAACTAGTCCCCCATCCCTGATCCCTTATCCCCCCCCGGGATTAGAAAGCCGGGATTATGCTGGCGGGATTTGGCAAGCGGAACTTGTTCCCAGCGTAGCAGAGCCCGGAGGGGGACGCCCTGCGTCCCCCCCCTTACGCAATTTCATACCCCGCCTAAGCCCGCCTAATCCCGCGCTGGCTTATCCCCCTGCTATGCTACGCAACAGCAGGGGGATGCTAAGGCGGCATCAGGGGAGGGGGCGAGGGAACTATTTTTTATCAAAGGTATAGCATAGCTTTCCATAAAGCAACAATAATTAGATATCCCCCTTGTATAATATCCTGCCCGGATTCCCCCCCGGATAGTTTAAAAAAAATATACAGAGAGTAAGGGATTCGAACCCATGAAAATTATTAATTTTAACTAGTTTCAAGCTAGTCGCTTTAAACCACTCAGCCAACTCTCTCCGATGATTTTAGGCGCAAGAATTTTGTTTTGGTTTTACCCCCCCCTAAAAACCTGCTCCTACCCCCCCTGAGTAAACCAGGAATTTACTGCTCCTTTGCTTCGTACGGTCTTTTTTTCTCTTCCTCCCCCCCGTCTTTTTCGCCCAAGCACTGAAAAAGCAGAGGAAAAAGGAAAGACGGCTCTTTCCCCCCCGGGAACTTAAAAAAAGGGTTTCCTAATCCCCAGCGTAGCTGCAGGGGGGATAGGGGGTGTTTTTTTAATTGAAAAATCCCCCCCCCAAGGTCCCCCCGCCACTTTTTTTCTTTTCCCTCAAGTTTTGACGGACGCCCCCCCAACTGGCTTGCTGGGCTGCCGTGCCTCAAAGCCCCTCCACTCCTACCAAATCCCCCCGCCGAAGGAGATCGATCGATGGATGATTGGAGGGGGAGCTAAGGCGGGGCTAAGGCGGGGATAAAAAAATCCCCCGCCATTTTTTTTGTGTTTGCCCCCTGCCTTATGCTGTTGCGTAGCATAGCAAGAGGGCAGGGGGGTATAAAATAGGTACGAAAAACTAGTCCCCATCCCTTATCCCCCCCTAGGGGATTATGGAGGGGGATACCCCCACCCCCCGGATTAGGAAGCGGAACTTCTTGTTCCCCAGCGTAGCAGAGCCAGCCGGAGGGGACCACCCCCCTTACGCAATTTCATACCCCGCCTAAGCCCGCCTAATCCCGCGCTGGCTTATCCCCCTGCTATGCTACGCAACAGCAGGGGGATGCTAAGGCGGCATCAGGGGAGGGGGCGAGGGAACTAGTTTTGCGGGACGCCCTGCCGCCGATCCCCCACTGCTTATTTCATACCCCCTCCCCTATGCTCTACGCAAGGGGGAGGACCCCCTCCCCTATGCAAAAATTTGATTTTATAAAAAAAAAAAGAATTTTTTTTTTTTGAATTTTATTTTAACCCCGCCTAAGCCCCCTCCCCCCTTCCTTCTAATCCCGCCGCAGGAGGCAATTTTTCCCCCGATTTCTATGCTGTTGCGTAGCATAGCAAGTGCTACGCAAGCCGGGGATGCTAAGGCGGGAGGGCAGGGCGCCCAAAAATTTGATTTTATAAAAAAAAAAAGAATTTTTTTTTTTTGAATTTTATTTTAACCCCGCCTAAGCCCCCGCCTAAGCCCCCCCTTCCTTCTAATCCCGCCGCAGGAGGCAATTTTTGGCCGAAGGAGATTTCTATGCTGTTGCTATGCTACGCAACAGCATAGCAAGTGCTACGCAAGCCTCCTTCGGCGGGATGCTAAGGCGGGAGGCCCAAAAATTTGATTTTATAAAAAAAAAAGAAATTTTTTTTTTTTAATTTTATTTTATAAAAAAAAAAGAAATTTTTTTTTTTTAATTTTATTTTTACCCCGCCTAAGCCCCCGCCTAAGCCCCCGCCTTAATCCCCGCCGTAGGAGGCAATTTTTCGGCCGAAGGAGATTTCTATGCTGTTGCGTAGCATAGCAAGGGGGATACGGCAGGGGGAGGGCCTACGCAACAGGGGAGGGGGAGGCGGGATCAAAAAAAAATTTTTTGTTGACTGGCTGCTTCAGGCCCGTGCCCAAAACGAGTCCCCCGCTGTTGCGTAGCATAGCACCCGGGGATACCCCGGGATTAGGAAGCGGAACTTGTTCCGCTCGAGGCGAAGCCGCCACGCCCTGCGGTCCCCCTTACGCAATTTCATACCCCGCCTAAGCCCGCCTAATCCCGCGCTGGCTTATCCCCCTGCTGCTACGCTGAGCTGGGGGATGCTAAGGCGGCATCAGGGGAGGGGGCGAGGGAACTAGTACGGAGTAACGGAGTAACGGAGTAAGAGTAACGGAGTAACGGAGTAAGACTAACGGAGTAACGGAGTAACGGAGTAAGAGTAACGGAGTAAGAGTAACGGAGTAACGGAGTAAGAGTAACGGAGTAAGAGTAACGGAGTAACGGAGTAAGAGTAACGGAGTAAGAGTAACGAGTAGGCTCGTTATAGAAAATATAAAAAGCCATAAAGAGAAAATTGCTGGCGTGAAATTTGATTCCTCAGAGACTTGAACTCTAAACACATCCTTATCAAGAATACGCTTTACCAATTAAGCTAAGGAACCAATATCTGGCTAAAAAACTTTATTTTCCCCCCCGGAGGAGCAGGACTTGGAGGTGTTGGTGTAGGTGTAGGAATATAATATATATATATATTTATACTTCTGGGGTATCCCGAAGGGCAAAATGGGGGGAATATATATCTTTCAAAGAATCCCCCCTGCGTAGCGGGGGATAGGATTAAAGAAAAATATTCCTGCGTGCGTAGCTCGCTCCCCCCCCATTTAAAGAAACTCCCCCCCCCCAAGCTAGTTCCCTCATTTACCTATCCCTAGTCCAAATCCTCCGGGATTCGGCTTGCGGAACTTGTTCCGCAGCGTAGCAGAGGCCTTGCGGGCACAAGGATCCCCCGGCGAAGGAAAAGGCGGATTACTAGTCCAAATCCCCCTTATTTCATAGAGCAGTTGCTACGCATAGCGGGGGGATTTGGACGCGAACTTGTTCCCCCCAGCGTAGCAGAGCCCGGAGGGGACATGATCCCCGCAAGGCCTCGAGGGAACTAGTTTTTCGTTCCTCCCCCGCACTTGCTTTGAGGGACAAAAACCCTAGTTCCCTCTCCGAGGGACTTATCCCCCTCCTAATCCCGCGCGCCCTATTTTATACCCCCCTCCCCTCTTGCTATGCTACGCAACAGCATAGGGGAGGGGGCGGGATTGGCGAGCGAACTAGTTCCCTCCCCCCCCCCTAATCCCCCCTGTGCTGTAGCTACGCATAGCCTCCTCCCCTCCCCGCCTAAGGGGGCTTAGGCGGGAGGAGGTAAAAAAAATTTTTTTTAGCAAAGGAGGGGGATCAGGCACTAGTTCCCTCAATTTTATACCCTCCTCCCCTCCTATGCAAAAATTTGATTTTTACCCTCCGCGCCTAAGCCCCCGCCTTAATCCCCCCCCTTGGGGGGATACGGGCAGGGGGAGGGGGCTAAAATTTAATTTTTACCCCCTCCCGCCTAAGCCCCGCCTTCCTTCTAATCCCCCCCTTGCGTTGCATAGAAATCGCGCCTAATTTTTCGGCCGAAGGAGATTTCTATGCTGTTGCTATGCTACGCAACAGCATAGCAAGTGCTACGCAAGCCCGGGATGCTAAGGCGGGAGGGCAGGGCGCCCTAAAATTTGATTTTATAAAAAAAAAAAGAATTTTTTTTTTTTGAATTTTATTTTTACCCCGCCTAAGCCCCCCGCCTAAGCCCCCCTTCCTTCTAATCCCCGGGAATTTCTCTGCTGTTGCGTAGCATAGCAAGGGGGATAAGGGAGGGGGAGGGCCCTACGCAAGGGAGGGGGCGAGGCACTTGTCCCCCTTCGCCTCAGCGGAACAAGTTCCGCCCTGCCTAATCCCGCCTTAGCGCGTAGCATAGAAGGAGGCCCTCCCCCCCTTATCCCCCCCCGCTTGCGTAGCATAGAAGGAAAAATTGGCGGGATTAGGCGGAGGGGGTATGAAATAGGGGATCAGGGACTAGTTCCCTCGAGGCCGAAGGCGGGGACTTGTCCCCCTTCGCCTCAGCGGAACTAGTTCCCTGCCTAATCCTCGCGGCGCCATTTTATACCCCCTCCCCTCCTATGCTAAAATTTGATTTTTACCCCTCCGCGCCTAAGCCCCCGCCTTAATCCCCCCCCTTGGGGGGATACGGGGCAGGGGAGGGGGCTAAAATTTGATTTTTACCCCTCCGCGCCTAAGCCCCGCCTTAATCCCCCCCAATTTTTCGGGCGAAGGAGATTTCTATGCTGTTGCTATGCTACGCAACAGCATAGCTAGTGCTACGCAAGCCTCCTTCGGCGGGATACGGGAGGCGGAGGGGCTAAAATTTGATTTTATAAAAAAAAAAGAAATTTTTTTTTTTTTATTTTATTTTTACCCCGCCTAAGCCCCCCGCCTAAGCCCCCCTTCCTTCTAATCCCGCCGCAGGAGGGAATTTCTATGCTGTTGCGTAGCATAGCAAGGCGGATAAGGCGGAGGGGGAGGGCCTACGCAAGGCAGGGGATCAGGGACTAGTTCCCTCGAGGCCGAAGGCGGCGACTTGTCCCCCTTCGCCTCAGCGGAACAAGTTCCGCCCTCCTAATCCCCCCCGCCATTTTATACCCCCCTCCCCTCCTATGCAAAAATTTGATTTTTACCCCTCCGCGCCTAAGCCCCCGCCTTAATCCCCCCCCTTGGGGGGATACTCCTTCGGCGGGGAGGCGGAGGGGCTAAAATTTGATTTTTACCCCTCCGCCGCCTAAGCCCCCCTTCCTTCTAATCCCGCCGCAGGAGGCAATTTTTGGCCGAAGGAGATTTCTATGCTGTTGCTATGCTACGCAACAGCATAGCAAGTGCTACGCAAGCCCCCCCGGATGCTAAGGCGGGAGGGGAGGGGCTAAAATTTTATTTTATAAAAAAAAAAGAAATTTTTTTTTTTGAATTTTATTTTTACCCCGCCTAAGCCCCCGCCTAAGCCCCCGCCTTAATCCCGCCGTAGGAGGCAATTTTTTCCT
Organism: Podosphaera xanthii; assembly: GCA_028751805.1. Taxonomy (NCBI): domain Eukaryota; kingdom Fungi; phylum Ascomycota; class Leotiomycetes; order Helotiales; family Erysiphaceae; genus Podosphaera; species Podosphaera xanthii. The sequence continues at coordinate 20,713 of JAPWIX010000047.1, forward strand.
TCTATGCTGTTGCTATGCTACGCAACAGCATAGCAAGGGGGATACGCCAGGGGGAGGGCCTACGCAAGGGAGGGGATCTCCTTCTATGCTGTTGCGTAGCATAGCAAGGCACTAAAAAAAAAAATTAATTTTTTTGATCCCCCCTTCCTTCTATGCTACGCAAGCCGGAGGGCCGTGCTCAAAACTAGTTTTGGGGGACAAAACTTGGCTTTTGTCCCTCGCCTTAGCAGCCCCCTCTTGCGTAGCACCCAAGGGGGAGGGGGGTAAAAAAAGACCCCGCCATTTTTAGCCTGTGCTGGCCGAGGAACCAAAACTAAAAAACCCCCCCCCAAAACGACAGTTTTTCCTTCTAATCCCCGCCTATTTTTCCTTCTATGCTGTTGCGTTGCATAGCAAGGGGGATGCTAAGGCGGGAGGGCCAAAGAATTTTTTTGGGTTTTTTGTTCCGCTACCTAATCCCGTATCCCCCCCTGCGGGGGGGATTAGCCGTAGGAGGAGGGGGGATAAGGGAAGCGGAACTTGTTCCGCTTCCCTAATCCCGTATCCCCCCCTGCGGGGGGGATTAGCCGTAGGAGGAGGGGGGGATAAGGGACTAGTATTGGGGACGCCCTGCGGATCCCCCCTGGGATAAAAAAAAAAGAGCTCCGCGCACCCCATTTTTTTTTTACTTTGTCCCTATTTTATACCCCCCTCCCCTCTTGCTATGCTACGCTACAGCATAAGGCAGGGGGCAAAACAAAAAAAATGGGGCGCGAACTCCGTAGCTCTTTTTTGATCCCCGCCTCCCCCCTCCCCTGTTGCGTAGGCCCCTCCGCCTCCCCCCGCCGAAGGAGTATCCCCCCTTGCTAAAAAAATTTTTTTAACCTCCTCCCCGTATCCCCCCCTCAGGGGGGGATTAGCCGAAGGAGTATCCCCCCCGCCTCAGGGGGGGATTAGCTTAGGCGGGGAGGGGAGGAGGCTATGCGTAGCTACAGCATAGAAGGAAAAATTGCCTCCTACGCCGGGATTAAGCCGGGGCTTAGGCGGGGAGGGGGTAAAAATTTAATTTTTGCATAGGGGAGGGGGTATAAAATAAGCAGGAGGGGATCTCCTTCGCCGAGGAACGAAAAACCTTGCATCCCCCGGCTACGCAAAGGGGATTACAGGGGGGAAATTATAAAACCACCCCCCCCAGAGATCCTTTGTAAAAAAAGCCTAAAAAAGAGGATTCACCCCATTATTTTGGTGGCTTAATATAAAACCGGCCCTCCCGGGCTTTGTAAAAACCCAATCCCCCCTCCCCTGTTGCGTAGGCCCCTCCCCCCTCCCCGCCGAAGGAGTATCCCCCCTTGCTAAAAAAATTTTTTTAACCTCCTCCCCGTATCCCCCCCTCAGGGGGGGATTAGCCGAAGGAGTATCCCCCCCGCCTCAGGGGGGGATTAGCTTAGGCGGGGAGGGGAGGAGGCTATGCGTAGCTACAGCATAGAAGGAAAAATTGCCTCCTACGCCGGGATTAAGCCGGGGCTTAGGCGGGGAGGGGGTAAAAATTTAATTTTTGCATAGGGGAGGGGGTATGAAATAAAAAGATTCACCCCATTATTTTGCATCATGCTTAGTGCGCTTAGTGCGCACTAAGAAAATTAGATTTGCCTTTATGGGGGGTGTTCACCCTTTTAGCCCTGCTGCTGCCTGGCTAAGCAAAAAAAATCCCTCCACCCCCTCCATATTTCCCCCCCTCCGGGGGGAGAATGAGGGGAAATTTATAAAAAACTTAAAGATAATATATTTACCAAATCTAACAAGTTAATGGAGAAGAATATAAACAATAGTATTAATAATGTTAATATAGATATAGTTATTGTTAGATAACTAGACAATATTATATTTTTCTTTAATTTATAAAGAAAAAAAGATTTTTTACCTGCCTCATCAACCTCTACATTGTGTATAGCCCCCGCCTGACAAGGCACATTTTTTACATTGTAAATTCCCCCTAAATTTCCACGGCTTGCACGCGTGCCTCCGCTTGCATAAACACCATTTTTAATAACGGACCCCCCCCCACTTGCTCTAGCTTCTCCCCTTGCATCTCTAGACTGGCAAGTAAAATCACTATTTAGCGCTTCTTGATCTAATGGTTTAGAGTTAAATGCAAGATGATGGCTCCGAGAATTAATTTTGTAATCAGTTTTATAAAAAAAAACTTCTTTTATTATATTTAAATAATATACTGCACTTATTACACTAGTTAATATGGCAATTAAAACTAAAAAAACATAACCACTATCTAATGCAGCACTTAATACCATCTGTTTAGCAAAAAAACCCATAAGGGGGGGTATACCAACAAAAGAAAATATTGTAATAGCTAAACTTAAGGATAATAATGGGTTTATATTAAAATAACCCTTCAATTGGCTTATTAATTGTATTGGTGAATTATTTTTTTCTACCTCTTTTAATTGTTTAGCCTCGTTATCACTATTGTTAACATAACTATAAAAAGAATAACCAATGCTAATAAGTATTATAAAAACGTTTAGGTTACTTATAGAATATTGCAATAAGTAAAATATAAAAGCATAGATAGAAATGTTACTATTTATACTTAAAGCTAATAATAAGAAACCTAAATGTGAAATAGTACTAAAAGCTAACAATCTTTTTATTCTCTTTTCTCTTAAACCTAGTATTGAACCAATTATTAATGAAAGTAATGAACTAACTAATAGGCTAGTAGTTCAAGTATATTTGAAAGAAATAGATAAGGAATTACTTGTATAATGTACTAACTCTAATAAAAAAATTAGTATAGATATTTTAGCAATAATAGCTACAAAAGTAGTAACAATTGTAGGGTCAGATTCTTACCCTGCCCTCCGAACCGTACGTGATAGTTTCCCATCATACGGCTCTCCTTCTAGAATGCGGACAATAGAAAGATAGGCGGCTTAAATTTAGGTATCCCCCCCTTGCGTAGCATAGAAGGAGATCCGCCAGCTTTCGATAAAGATTTAGATATCTACCAGATCAGTTTAATTCCTGATCACATAGGGGGATATCTTTAACATACGATGGTATAAAAGAAGGCCACCAAAAGTATTCCCTCTCATTTTTCCTCTTCCCTCTCCGAGGCACGCAGGCTGGCCGTCCCCGCAAGGCCTCGGCTGCGGAACAAGTTCCCCCCCTTCCTTCGGCCAACTAAAAAAAAAGGGGTTTCCCGCCCTGCAGGGGGTTTTAATTCCCTCGTCCCCCTCCCCTATGCTGTTGCTACGCATAGCCTCCTTCCTGTATCCTCAGGGGATTAGCGAAGGAGTATCCCTCTCAGGGGATTAGTTTGCTAATCCCCCCCTGAGGCGGGGGATACTCCTTCGGCTAATCCCCCCCCCCCTGAGGGGGGGATACGGGGAGGAGGTTAAAAAAATTTTTTTAGCAAGACCCCTCCCCTATGCTCTACGCAAGGGGAGGCGGAGGGCGCCTCCAGGGGAGGGGGTATGAAATAGGCGAAGGGGGACGCAGGGCGTCCCCCTCCTAATCCCGCGCCGCCCCTCCCCCGGATTGCCGAGCGGAACTAGTTCCCCCGGGGGACTAAAAAAAAAGCGGTTTCCCGCCCTGCAGGGGGTTTTAATTATGGTGCATATGTATATTACTTACCACCACGCTTGGTTTACCTATAGAAAGGCTTAGCTAGATCTTTCAATCTAGGTCAAGCGACTCTATGGTTGGTCACACTTTTATAATCATGTATGGCTTTAAGAGATTTAGGCATATATAGCTGTTTTCCTGTAAGTGAACTGGTCAGTAATCTACCATATTTCTGAAAGATAGGAGCCATTGCCTTACTCTTATGCTTCTTGGCGAGTGTCAGGGCACAGCTTCTATGCATTAGTCATATGATATCCCATAATCTGTGTCTATTTCCTGCAAAAGAGAAAAACTTAATTAAACCTCGAATTTTCAGGTTATATATTTCCACAATATCTGCAGGGGACTTGTTGATTAGTTGATTTTTTGCAGTTCCTAACGGTATATTCTGACTATGCTTCTTATATCTGGCGAATTTATTTTCCACCAGTTTCTTGTATATTTTGCTTAAATCTACGTATACTCTCATTCTGTAAGTCATACGTCTTCTGGGGGGGAGCCCAGTTTTAAAAAGGGGCGCGGAGCTCTTTTGACTTTTCACCATTTGCGCTCTATTGATGTGCGCTCAGAGGAATCGGAAGCCTTCTTTTTTAGTGTTTGTAATGAGTGTTTTATCAATATTTAGAGTCAAACCACATTTAACTAGGTAATCTTTAATTCTTATCCTTATATTAAGAGCATCGCTTTTAGAACCAATAATCATGATCACAAACTCGTCCGCATATCTCACGTATAGTAATCTTGATCCCTCTTGGGAGGGGTAATCATATAATATCCGCCTCATGGGGGGGTCTAACGATGGCTTTTTTATAATCGGATACTGAGGGTAGGTTCTTCTGTATACCAAAAGGCTAGCTCCCGGCTTTCTAGGCGGACCTCAAGGTGGAAGTGGAAATAATGATTTCCCCCCTAGACTGCCCATATACTTATCGAACTCATTTAGAACTATATTACTAAGTAAACTCCTCATGCGAGGGGGACCTTGAGTTCTTGCGTTACTTTTAACTAGGCATTTTGTCTGCGGATCAATATGGCCCCCAGCTAGTAACGCTCTATTAATTACTTGCAGGGTTCTCTCACATTTTATAACTTTGCCTAATCTTTCCTTAATTAAGGCATGTGGGATGCAGGGGAAACATTGTGATATATCTCCTTGTATAACCCAAGGGTAATTAGCTCCTTGCATGTATAAGACCTTAAGGGCAGAATGTACCGATCTACCCGGTCTAAAGCCATGACTGCTATCTTGGAATAAGGGTTCTCAAATTTGCTCAATTATTGTTGCCAAAGCTTTTTCTACTATTTTTTCTCCCGAGGAAGCTTGGGGTCTTTGGTTTCCTAATGCTTGGGGGATAACAACCTGTCTAGCTCGGGAGAATGTATATTGACCTCTATGAATTTTCTCACCTAGTTCTTTGAACCACTCTCACGTTAAACCATCTAATGTTCCATCTATCGAAGCCTTTGTCATATTACCCCCCAGGGGTCCACGTATTTCCTCATAACAAGCCACCAGAAATTCTGGCTTTTTAAGAATATTAATCAGTCCTTTATAAATACCGCTCTTCTTCTTACATTGTTGAAGTTCTCTATCAACTAAGGTATTGAATCTAAGAGTTTTGCGTGCCTTCTTGACTAGTGAAGGGGCATGTCCTGAGACTTTTGTATCAATAGCTTTAGCTTTACAAGACTTCGATTCTAGAATGCTTCCCTTTCTTATTCCCGTATTATGGAAGCTCCGTCCCCGCAGTAATATAGTTCGCCCGGGAGTTGTAGTATTAGAGGCGGTTAGATCCCGGAGTAGTAAAATGCTGTTGTGTTTACTCTGCTTTAGGCTCTTGCACCGATTAAATCTTATTGAAGTCGCGTGAGACGTATCGACTACTTCATTACCCCCTACAATGTAACGAAGACATCCTCAAATATAGTGAAGACTATATTGCCTGCATGTATGCCGCTTCCGTGTATCAAGTTCGTTAACCTTGCCATTACAGACTCCACTTGCAACTGTCCAAGAATGATACATATCATCCGGCTCACTGCTTTCATCCTCTGCTTTATCTAAATTCCATACCGCCTCCCCTCTTGCGGTAGCATAGGGAGGGGGGGATCTGTGTTTATTGGACGACAGTTAGACAAGGAAGTGTGGTACTCAAAAAAGTCGATTAAGAGTAGACATTCTATATGTCTCCAGCATAGTACCCTTTCGGCGCACGTAGGTATTGCATCATAAACAAGAGGAGATCAAAAATGAAAAGGTGCGGCACTAATTTTAAATAAAAAACCTACACTTAATATTAATAAAGAATAGTTTATATAATCTGATTTATACCAGTATGAAACATCAGGGTAGTTAGTTAAACCATGAGAGTGACTACTCAAATCACTCAAACTAGTAATTATATATAAGCCGTCTAAATTTGTTGTACCTGAATTTGCATATATTAAACTAATTCCAAATAAAATAAAACAGGAGCTTAAACCCATAATTGAGTGTGGCTTGAAGTCAGATTTATCATACAAATAAGTTTAAATAAGTTAAACTTTAAATACTTTTATCTCTTCCAGTATTTGTACCTGATTTTATTATTCTTATTTGTTCAATTGCCTCAAAAGATAAATGTTTTTTTTCTTTCATCATATCAACCACAGTACAAAAATCCTTAAAATCTTTAGACTTTATACCAACAATAGGGTGCTCTTCAAAGAACGGTATTATTTTTTCAGAAAGATCCCTGAATTTACTTACTCGATACCTAAACACATTATTACTTTGATGAGCACTTCCACAGTTTCAATATTCAACTAGACTTTTAATTAAAAATTCATCTCTAATATGCTGAGTAAGTTGAAATTCAAGTTGTATATTAACCTTTGTTTTAGTAGTTGAAGACTTGTTTATACCAATAAAAAAACAACCTTCTGCTGATGCAAATCCAGCTAATCATTGAGGATTAGCTATAAGTTGATTTACAACTAAAGGTCTAATTGCAGGAACTATATTTGGAAAAGATTCCTTCAAATGATCAGATAAACCTAAATTCATTGAAGATTTCAATCCTACTATTTGATGTAAACCAGAAATAGTTAAATGTTGTTTATTAGCTACCAGATCATACCCTTGTTTAAAGAGGAGATAGTCTGCGTATTTTTGAGTAATTAAAGGAAATTGATCCAAATGATCAAAAATGGGGTGTTTATTAAATCTTGAGTTGAAGTAATACGGTAGTGGATAATCTTTTTTGTTTTATCTTTAAATATGTAACCAACTTTAAAATATTTTTGAATACTTTCTAAAAGAACTTTATCTCCATCATGTAATGAAAGTAAAAATTAGAATTTTACTTGTCATCCTACCTTATTATTATTCTTTACAATACTTATAATAAAACTACCTTCACCATCAATAAATCCTGTTACTCATCAAGGATTAATCGCCGCAACAACATCTAGTTCTGTACTGGTTAAATCTAAAGGATAAATATTAGTGAGTTGGGCTTTGGTTGAATATAAACGATTGTTAATTAGATTTAAATGGTTAGAAAGGATTCTGACTTGAGTATTTCTTTCGAAATACTTTAGAGTACACCTTATACCTGATCACGATGAATCAGATAAACTACCATCTACTCTTTGCTCTTTTACAATATACTTTATCACTCTAGGGGGATTTGCTATTTTACCTCCTCCTTCTCTTCCTTGCTTTCTGATCCCTCTTGACCTAATTTTTGCATTAAATATCTTCCTTTATTACATAACCCCCCCTCTTGCGGTAGCATAGGGAGGGGGATAAGGCCTTTGGGTATTACTAGAAAATACATTCTAATGCTACCAGAAGCTACACCTAAGGCTTTACCTACAGCACTCATTGAACAATATATTGTTTTCATACCTGTTTCCTGATCAATTACTTCTACCTGTACACTAGGACTTCCTGCTCCTTCTGCTCGTTTTCGCCCTTTTCCTCCTCTTGCGTTTACGTTACCTAATTTAGCAAGAGACATTTTCGCTTTCACCTCTTCAGTAGGTTTATAATCTAATCTAGAATAAGCTAAAGATAAAATATTATATTTTGGTAATAATAAATCAAGATAATATTGCTCCCGGAATATTATTTCAGATGAATCACAATACTCCAGAATTTCTAAAGTAAACTTAGAATAACCATATTTAAGTAAAGCACTATTGATTCGACTATTCCCCTTTTTTAGTTCTTTTTCCAAGAAAAAAATAGAATAATAAGATTTCAATCTTCTTTCTAAATTAACACTACTACCTATGTAACTATCTCCAGAAGTTATATTTGTTCATCGGTAAATTCCGCATTTACCCTTACCCGGGGGGGACCCCCTTGGGTCCCCCTTCGGGGTCCCCACTCCTTCTAATACCCCCATAGCATCCCCCCAGCTGCTACGCTGGGATTAGGCGGGATAAGGCAATTTTCTTTTAATATTCGGACCTTATCTATATCTGCATTTTTATATAATATGCTAGGCTACGAATAAGGCACGGCACCTCCTTCTGAAGATTTAGTAGAATAACCTCGAACACCTCCCTTAGCTAGCCCTGCTTTCTTAGCCCTCAGGGGTGAGAAAGGTAAGGTAGGAGAAGGAAAGGGAAAAGGTGCGCTAGCGATAGCGAAGCGGTTCCCTTTAGTTAGTAAAGCAAAGATAGCTAATTGCATATATGAATAAAAAAATAAGACATTAAACTGCAGTTTAATTATAGCCAATATGGGAATAAAAGAGATAAAATAATAGAGTGGTGGCACAGTAAATGTTAGCTGCAAACTAACAATACCACCGAGTATTATTGGTTTAGATCCGCGATAACCTATAGGAGTTTCCCCCATCTTAAGGATTATTACCTTACATAAGTTATTAGCTAATCCACATATACCTTTTCAGATACAGTTTGGTACCTTAAGCTTTAAGGCGTCCCCGGAGTTTGATAGTTGTAGGCAGTATAGAAGTAACTTCCTACGTCACTCTGCTCCACCTAATAAAAAATAAGTAAGACCACCATTTGTGGCTAATTCGGAATTTCTATATATTGTACTAAGTAAATACAGTAGGGTCAGTGGACTGGTTACCCTGCCCTCCGAACCGTACGTGATAGTTTCCCATCATACGGCTCTCCACCGGCTCCTTCCAAAATATGCATAAGGAATTTAAGTAAACTTTTTGAAAGGCGTCATATCTGAGTAATTTAAGTCTCCACTGTGTAGTAGATCATGGTGATATGCACATAATGGTACCTGTTTACGTAAAAACGTACCGGTTCATTGCTGATATGTGCTATCCCCTGTTCTGACCTTCCCCCCTGACGTCTTTGACCTTTCTGACATGATGCATCTCCACGCTTTCGGTTGAGCTGCATATTACACACGCTTTATGAAGACTTGATTTGGTTAATTTCCTAAATCATGATATATTCAGAATGCTCTCAACGTCCTTAGACCCGGAGTATTTAAAATTATGTTTAACCTTAAGAGACTTAGGCATTCTTAAAGCTACTCCGGGATCTAAGGACGTTGAGAGCCTTCTGAATATATCATGATTTAGGAAGTTAACCAAATCAAGTCTTCATAAAGCGTGTATAATATGCAGCTCAAACTAAAGCGTGGAGATGCATCATGTCAGAAATGTCAAAGACGTCAGGGTGGAAGGTCAGAACAGGGGATAGCACATATCGGCAATGAACCGGTACGTTTTTACGTAAACAGGTACCATTATGTGCATATCACTGCATGATCTACTACACTGTGGAAGACTTAAATTACTCAGATATGACGCCTTTCCAAAAGTTTATAAATTTCATATGCATATTTTGGGAAGGAGCCGGTGGGAGATCCGTATGATGTGAAACTATCACGTACGTTTCGGGAGGCAGGGTAACCAGTCCATCTGACCATACTGTACCTGCTTTCGCATTACAATATATAGAAATTCGGAATTAGCCACAAATGGTGGTGATCTTACTTATTTTATTAGGTGGAGCGGAGAGTGACGTAGGAAGTTCACTTCTATACTGCACTGCAACTATCAAACTCCGGGGACGCCTTAAAGCTCCGCAAGGTACCAAACTGCTAATCTGAAAAGGTATATATTGTATTAGCTAATCAACCAACTTATGTAAGGTAATAATCCTTAGGATGGGAAGATGAAACTCCTATATGAGTTATCGCGAGATCCTAAACCAATAATACTCTGTGGTATTGTTAGGTTGCAGCTAACATTAACGACTACTGTGCCACCACTTTCTATTATTTGCTATCTTTTATAAAAAAAAAAAAAAAAAAAAAAAATTTAATGTAACGACACGTTATTTTTTCTTTTTTTTTTTTTTTTATTCATTCATATCATGCAATTAGCTATGTCTTGCTTTACTAACTAAAAGGAACCGCTTCGCTATCGCTAGCGCACCTTTTCCCTCATTCGCTTCTCCTACCTTACCTTTCTCACCCATGAGGGCTAAGAAAGCAGAGCTAGCTAAGGGAGGTGTTCGAGGATATTCTACTATAAATCTTCAGAAGGATGTGCCGTGCCTTGAAGGTGCCGTTCGTGGCCTAGCATATTATACTTAGAAAATGCGAGATATGGATAAGGTCGAATATTAAAAGAGAATTGCCTTATCCCGGTAATCCTTGTGAATCCCATGCGTAGCAGCAGGGGATGGGGGGATTAGAAGGAGGAGGGTTGACGAGGGACCCGAAGTCCCAGGTGAAGGGTGAAATGCAGGATTTTACCACGATGAACAAATATAACTTCTGGAGATAGTTACATAGGTAGTAGTGTTAATTACATAGAAGGAAGAGTGTTGGATGACCAAATACTTATTATTCTATTTTTTCTTGGAAAAAGAACTAAAAAGGGGAATAGTCGAAGTCAAGTAGTGCTTTACTTAAATATGGTTATTCTAAGTTTACTTTAGAAATTCTGGGCTGAGTAATGTGATTCATCTGAAATAATATTCCGGGTGCAATATTAATCTTGATTTATTATGTACCAAAATATAATATTTATCTTTGCTTTTATTCTAGATTAGATTATAAACCTACTGAAGAGGTGATAGCGAAAATGTCTCTTGCTAGTGGAATTAGGTAACGTAAACATGCAAAGAGGAAAGGAAAAGGGCGAAAACAAGCAGAAGGAGCAGAGTCCTGAGTGGCTACATGTATAAGTAATTGATCGATGAAAACGAGGTATGAAAACAATATATTGTTCAATGAGTGCTGTAGGTAAATCAAGCCTTAGGTGTAGCTTCTGGTAGCATTAGAATGTATTTTTCTAGTAATACCCAAAAGCCTGCTATCCCCCTCTCCTATGCTACCGCAAGAGAGGAGGGGGTATGGAACTAAGGGAAGATATTTAATGCAAAAAATTAGGTCAAGAGGGATCAGAGAAGCCAGGAAGAGAAGGAGGAGGGGTAAAATAAGCAAATAGCAGTCCCCTAGAGGCTAAAGTAACCTATTGTGAAGAAAAGAGCAAAGCCAGTTGATGGTAGTTTATCTGATTCATCGTGATCAGGAACTAAAGTGTATACCAGCTCTAAAGTATTTCGAAAAAGAAATACTCGAAGTCAGAAATCACTTTACTAACCATTCGTTAAATCTAATTAACAATCGTTTATATTCAACCAAAGCCCAACTTTCACACTATATTTATCCTTTAGATTTGTCGCTGGGCAACCAGTACAGAACTAGATGTTGATTTGCTGGCATTAATATCTTGATGAGTAACAGGATTTATTGATGGTAGAGAAAAGGTAGTTTTATTATAAGTAATTGTAAAGAATAATAATAAGGTAGGATGACAAGTTGAAAATTCTAATTTTACTTTCATTACATGATGGAGATAAAGTTCTTTTAGAAAGTATTCAAAAATTTGATTTTACAAGTTGGTTACATATTTAAAGATAAAACACAAAAGATTATCCACTACCGCATTACTTCAACTCAAGATTTAATAAACACCCCATTTTTGATTTGGATCAATTTGAACTCACTTTAATTACTCAAAAATACTGCAGACTATCTCCTCTTTAAACAAGGGGATGATCTGGTAGCTAATAAACAACATTTAATATTTCTGGTTTGTGACATCAAATAGTAGGATTGAAATCTTCAATGAATTTACAGGTTTAGTCTGATCATTTGAAGAAATCTTTTCCAAATATAGTTCCTGCACATTAGACAGCTTTAATATGTAAATCTAACTTATAGCTAATTCTCAATGATTAGCTGGATTTGCATCAGCATTGACACGGTTGTTTTTATTAGTATAAACAAGTCTTCAACTAGCTAAAACAAAGAGTTAATATACAACTTGAATTTCAACTTACTCCAGCATATTAGAAGATGAGTCACAGATGAATTTTTAAAAGTCTAGTTGAATATTGAAGACTGTGGAAGTGCTCAAGTCCAAGTAATAATGTGTTTACGAGTATCGAGTAAGTAGAATTTAGGGATCTTTCTGAAAAAATAATACCGTTCTTTGAAAAAGAGCACCCTATTGTTGGTATAAAGTCTAAGGATTTTACAGAGATTTTTGTACTGTGGTTGATATGATGAAAGAGAAAAAAGGCATTTATCTTTTGAGGCTTAATTGAAGACAAATAAGAATAATAAAATCAGGTACCAAATACTGGAAAGAAGATAAAAGTATTTAAAAGTTTAACTTATTTAAACTTATTTGTATGATAAATCTTACATTAAAGCCACACTCAATTATGGGTTTAAGCTCCTGTTTTATTTTATTTTGGAGATTAGTTTAATATATGCAAATTCAGGTACTAACAGAATTTAGACGGCTTATATAATAATTACTAGTTTGAGTGATTTGAGTAGTCACTCTCATGGTTTAACTAACTACCATGATGTTTTATACTGTGTATAAATCAGATTATATAAACTTATTCTTTATTAATATTGAAGTGTAGGTTTTTATTTAAAATTAGTGTACGCGCACCTTTTCATTTTGATCTCCTCTTGTTTATGATGCAATACATACGATGCGCCGGAAGGGTACTATGCTGGAGACATATAGAATGTCTACTCTTTTAATCGACTTTTTGAGTACCACACTTCCTTGATCTAATCTGTCGTCCTAATAAACACAGATCCCCCTCCCTATAACGCTACCGCAAGAGGGTAGAGCGGTATGGAAATTTAGATAAAAGCTGAGGATGAAAGCACGTGAGCTTCGGATGATATGTATCATTCTTGGACAGTTGCCTAAGTGAGAAGTGCTGATAATGGCCCAAAAGGTGCTAACGAGCTTGATACACGGAAGCGGCATACATGCAGGCAATATAGTCTTCACTATATTTGAAGGATGTCTTCGTTACATTGTAGAGGGGTAATGAAAGTGAGTCGGATACGTCTCACGAGACTTCAACTAAGATTTAATCGGTGCTAGGCAGCCTAAAAGCAGAGTAAACACAACAGCATTTACCTACTCCGGGATCTAACCGCGCCTCCTAATACTACAACTCCCGGTAGCGAACTATCATTACTGCGGGGACGGAGGCTTCCATAATACGGGAATAAGAAAGGGAAGCATTCTAGAATCGAAGTCTTGTAACAGCTAAAGCTGATTGATACAAAGATTCTCAGGACATGCCCCTTCACTTAGTCAAGAAGGCACGCTAAACTCTTAGATTCAATACGCTTAGTTGATAGAGAACTTCAACAATGTAAGAAGAAGAGCGGCTATTTATAAAGGACTGATTAATATTCTTAAAAGCCAGAATTTCTGGTGGCTTTGTTATGAGGTAATACGTGGACCCCTGGGAGGTAATATGACGAAAGGCTTCGATAGATGGAACATTAGATGGTTTTAACGTGATAGTGGTTCAAAGAACTAGAGTGAGAAAATTCATAGAGGTCAATATACATTCTCTCGAGCTAGACAGGTTGTTATCCCCAAGCATTAGGAAACCAAAGACCCCAAGCTTTCACTCGGGAGAAAAAATAGTAGTAAAAGCTTTGGCAACAATAATTGGAGCAAATTTGAGAACCCTTACTTCCAAGATAGCAGTCATGGCTTTAGACCGGGTAGATCAGTACATTCTGCGCCTTAAGGTCTTATACATGCAAGGAGCTAATTACCCTTGGGTTATACAAGGAGATATATCACAATGTTTCCCCTGCATCCCACGCATGCCCTTAATGGTAAGGAGAAGATTAGGCAAGAGGATTATAAAATGTGAGAAGAACCCTGCGAAGTAATTAATAGAGCGTTACTAGCTGGGGGCCATATTGATCCGCAGGACTGAAAATGCCTAGTTAAAAGTAACGCAAGAACTCAAGGTCCCCACTCTCATGAGGAGTTTACTTAGTGAATATAGTTCTAAATGAGTTCGACTAAGTATCATGGGCAGTCTAGGGGGAAATCATTATTTCCACTTCCACCTTGAGGTCGCGCCTAGGAAGCCGGGAGCTAGCCTTTTGGTATACAGAAGAACCTACCCTCAGTATCCGATTATAAAAAGCCATCGTTAGACCCCCCATGAGGCGGATATTATATGATTACCCACTCCCAAAGAGGGATCAAGATTACTATACGTAGAGATATGCGGACGAGTTTGTGATCATGATTATTGGTTCTAAAAGCGATATGCTCTTAATATAAGGATAAAGAAGTTAAAGATTACCTGAGTTAAATGTGGATTTGACTCTAAATATTGATGAAAACACTCATTACAAACACTAAAAAGAAGGCTTCCGATTCCTCAGAGCGCACATCCAATAGAGCGCAATATGGTGAAAAGTCAAAGGAGCTCCGCGCCCCCTTTTTAAAACTGGGCTCCCCCCAGAAGACGTATGACTTACAGAATGAGAGTATACGCTCAGATTTAAGCAAAATATACAAGAAACTGGTGGAAAATAAATTCGCCAGATATAATAATCATAGTCAGAATATACCGTTAGGAACTGCAAAAATCAACTAATCCAACAAGTCCCCTGCAGATATTGTGGAAATATATAACCTGAAAATTCGAGGTTTAATGATAAGTTTCTCTCTTTTGCAGGAAATATGACACAGATTATGGGATATCATATGACTAATGCATAGAAGCCTGTGCCCTGACACTCGCCAAGAAGCATAAGAGTAAGGCAATGGCTCGTATCTTTCAGAAATATGGTAGATTACTGACCAGTTCACTTACAGGAAAACAGCTATATATGCCTAAATCTCTTAAAATGCCATACATGATTATAAAAGTGTGACCAACCATAGAGTCGCTTGACCTAGATTGAAAGATCTAGCTAAGCTTACTTTTCTATAGGTAAACCAAGCGTGAGTGGTAATGTAATATACATATGCACCATAATTAAAACCCCTGCAGGGCGGAAACCGCTTGCTTTAGTCCCCGGGAACTAGTTCCGCTCGGCAATCCGGGGGAGGGCGGCGCGGGGATTAGGAGGACATGCCCTGCGTCCCCCCCTAACGCCTATTTGGCATTACCCCTCCCTGGAGGCGCCCTCACCGCCTCCTCTTGCGTCAGAGCATAGGTTAGAGGGTCTTGCTAAAAAATTTTTTTAACCTCCCTCCCCGTATCCCCACTCAGAGGGGATGTAACCAGTATCCCCCGCCTCAGGAGGAGTTAGCTTAAGTAATCCCACAGAGGATATCCTTCAGCTAATCCCCTGAGGGAGGATACGAGAAGGCTCATGCGTAACAACAGCATGGGGGGAGGACGAGGAATTGGAAAACCCTGCAGGGCTGAAGCTACCCTTTTTTTAGTTGAGCCGAAGGAAGGGGGGGAACTTTTTCCGCAGCCGAAGGCCTTGCGGGAACAGCACAGCCTGCGTGCCTCGGAGATGAAGAAGAGGAAAAATGAGAAGGAATACTTTTGGTGCTGCCTTCTTTTATACCATCGTATGTTAAAGGCTCATATACCCCTATGTGATCAGGAATTAAACTTTGATCTGGTAGATAATCTCAAATCAACTTTATCGAAAGCTGGCGGATCTCCTTCTATGCTTTACGCAAGAGGGATACCTAAATTTAAGCCGCCTATCTTTCTATTGTCCGCATTCTAGAAGGAGAGCCGTATGATGTTCAGCAAACCTATCACGTACGGTTCGGAGGGCAGGAGTAAGAATCTGACCCTACAATTGTTACTACCTTTGTAGCTATTATTGCTAAAATAACTCTATACTAATTTTTTTATTAGAGTTAGTACATTATACAAAGTAATTCCTTATCTATTTCTTTCAAGAATATACTTGAACTACTAGCCTATTAGTTAGTTCATTACTTTCATTAATAATTGGTTCAATACTAGGTTTAAGAGAAAAGAGAATTAAAAAGATTGTTAGCTTTTAGTACTATTTCACATTTAGGTTTCTTATTATTAGCTTTAAGTATAAATAGTAACATTTCTATCTATGCTCTTTTTATATTTTACTTATTGCAATATTCTATAAGTAACCTAAACGTTTTTATAATACTTATTAACGCATTGGTTATTCTTTTATGAATTATGTTAACAATAGTGATAACGAGCTAAACAATTAAAGAAGGTAAGAAAAAATAATTCGCAATACAATTAATAAGCCAAGTGAAAGAATTTATTTTAATATAAACCCATTATTACTCCTTAAGTTTAACTATTACAATATTTCTTTGTTGGTATACCCCATAATGGAGTTTTTGCTAAACAGATGGTATTAGAAAATGCTGCATTAAATAGTGGTTATATTTTTAGTTTTAATGTGCCATATTAACTTTAGTGTAATAAGTGCAGTATACGACCTGTGATTTAAATATAATAAAAGAAGTTTTTATAAAACTGATTACAAAGATTAATTCTCAGGCACCGCTCATCTTTGCATTTAACTCTAAACCATGGAAGAAGTCAGAAGCATGCTAAATAACGTTTTTACTTGCCAGTCTAGGAATACGAAGGAAGAAGCTGTGAAAGTGGAAATCCGGTATTAAAAATGGTGTTTATGCAACGGAGGCATTCTAACTAAGCACAATGTTAGAGAAATTACAATGTAAAAAATGTGCAGCTTATCAGGCAGGGGGCATACACAATATGAAGGTTGATGAACGAGAAAAAATCTTTTTTTCTTTATAGAATGAGAAAATACTAATATTGTCTGAATTATCTAACAATAACTATATCTACTATTAACATTATTAACTCACTATTGTTTATATTCTTCTCCATTAACTTGTTAGAACTGGTAAATATATTATCTTTTAAAGTTTTTATAAAATTTCCCCTCATTCTCCCCCGGGAGAAATATGGAGTGAAGAGATTTTTGGCAACCAATCTTAGCTAAAAGTGGTACACCCCCCATGAAACAAATCCCTAATTTTCTTTGAGTGCGCACTAAGCGCACCTAAGCATCCAGCGATGCAAAATAACAGGGTGAATCTTTTTATTTCATACCCCCTCCCTGCAAAAATTAAATTTTTACCCCTCCACGCCTGAAGCCCCGGCCCAGTCGGCGTGGGAGGCAATTTCGGCGCCTTCTATGCTGCGTAGCTACACATGGCCTCCTCCCCTCCCCGCCTGGCGCGTGTCCCCTGAGGCGGGGATACTCCTTCGGCTAATCCCCTGAGAGGATACGAGGAAGGAGGTTAAAAAATTTTTAGCAAGGGGATACTCCTTCGGCAGGGAGGGGGAGGGCCTACGCAACAGGGAGGGGATTGGGTTTTACAAAGCCCGGGAGGGCCAGTTTTATATTAAGCCACCAAAATAATGGGGTGAATCCTCTTTTTAGGCTTTTTACAAAGGATCTCTGGGGTGGTTTTATAATTTCCCCCTGTAATCCCCTTTGCGTAGCCGGGGATGCAAGGTTTTTCGTTCCTCGGCAGAGGAGATCCCCTCCTGCTTATTTTATACCCCCTCCCCTATGCAAAAATTAAATTTTTACCCCCTCCCCGCCTAAGCCCCGGCTTAATCCCGGCGTAGGAGGCAATTTTTCCTTCTATGCTGTAGCTACGCATAGCCTCCTCCCCTCCCCGCCTAAGCTAATCCCCTGAGGCGGGGATACTCCTTCAGCTAATCCCCTGAGGGGATACGAGGAGGAGGTTAAAAAATTTTTAGCAAGGGGATACTCCTTCGGCGGGGAGGCGGAGGGCCTACGCAACAGGGAGGAGGCGGGGATCAAAGAGCTACGGAGTTCGCGCCCCATTTTTGTTTTGCCCCCTGCCTTATGCTGTAGCGTTGCATAGCAAGAGGGGAGGGGGGTATAAAATAGGGACAAAGTAAAAAAAAAATGGGGTGCGCGGAGCTCTTTTTTTTTTATCCCAGGGGGGATCCGCAGGGCGTCCCCAATACTAGTCCCTTATCCCCCCCTCCTCCTACGGCTAATCCCCCGCAGAGAGGATACAGAGATGGGAAGCGGAACAAGTTCCGCTTCCCTTATCCCCCTCCTCTACGGCTAATCCCCCGCAGAGGATACGAGATAGGTAGCGGAACAAAAACCCAAAAAAATTCTTTGGCCCTCCGCCTTAGCATCCCCTTGCTATGCAACGCAACAGCATAGAAGGAAAAATAGGCGGGGATTAGAAGGAAAAACTGTCGTTTTGGGGTTTTTAGTTTTGGTTCCTCGGCCAGCACAGGCTAAAAATGGCGGGGTCTTTTTACCCCCTCCCCCTTGGGTGCTACGCAAGAGGGGCTGCTAAGGCGAGGACAAAGCCAAGTTTGTCCCCCAAAACTAGTTTTGAGCACGGCCCTCCGGCTTGCGTAGCATAGAAGGAAGGGGATCAAAAAATTAATTTTTTTAGTGCCTTGCTATGCTACGCAACAGCATAGAAGGAGATCCCCCTTGCGTAGGCCCTCCCCCTGGCGTATCCCCCTTGCTATGCTGTTGCGTAGCATAGCAACAGCATAGAAGGAAAAATTGCCTCCTACGGCGGGATTAAGGCAGGGGGCTTAGGCGGGGGCTTAGGCGGGGTAAAAATAAAATTCAAAAAAAAATTTCTTTTTTTTATAAAATAAAATTTAGCCCCTCCTCCGCCTTAGCATCCGGGGGCTTGCGTAGCACTTGCTATGCTGTTGCGTAGCATAGCAGCAACATAGAAATCTCCTTCGGCCAAAAATTGCCTCCTGCGGCGGGATTAGAAGGAAGGGGGCTTAGGCGGCGGAGGGTAAAAATCAAATTTTAGCCCCTCCGCCTCCCCGCCGAAAGTATCCCCCAAGGGGATTAAGGCAGGGCTTAGGCGCGGAGGGTAAAAATCAAATTTTTGCATAGGAGGAGGGGGTATAAAATGGCGGGGGATTAGGAGGGCGGAACTTGTTCCGCTGAGGCGAAAGGGGACAAGTCGCCGCCTTCGGCCTCGAGGAACTAGTCCTGATCCCCTATTTCATACCCCCTCCGCCTAATCCCGCCAATTTTTCCTTCTATGCTACGCAAGCGGGGATAAGGGGAGGGCCTCCTTCTATGCTACGCGCTAAGGCGGGATTAGGCAGGGCGGAACTTGTTCCGCTGAGGCAAGAGGACAAGTGCCTCGCCCTCCCTTGCGTAGGGCCCTCCCCTCCCTTATCCCCTTGCTATGCTACGCAACAGCATAGAAATTCCCGGGGATTAGAAGGAAGGGGGCTTAGGCGAGGCTTAGGCGGGGTAAAAATAAAATTCAAAAAAAAATTCTTTTTTTATAAAATCAAATTTTAGGGCGCCCTGCCCTCCCGCCTTAACATCCGGGCTTGCGTAGCACTTTATGCTGTTGCGTAGCATAGCAGCAACATAGAAATCTCCTTCGGCCGAAAATTAGGCGCGATTTCTATGCAACGCAAGAGGGGATTAGAAGGAAGGCCGGGGCTTAGGCGGGAGGGAGTGAAGTTAGAATTTTGGCCCCCTCCCCTGCCACATATCCCCCAAGGGGGGATTAAGGCAGAGGCTTAGGCGCGGAGGTAAAAATCAAATTTTTGCATAGGAGGGGGAGGGTATAAAATTGAGGGAACTGGTGCCTGATCCCCCTCCTTTGCTAAAAAAATTTTTTACCTCCTCCCTCTAAGCCCCAACAAACGAAGGAGGAGGAGGCTATGCGTAGCTACAGCACAGAGGGGATTAGGGGAGGGAACTGGTTCGCTCGCCAATCCCGCCCCCTCCCTATGCTGTTGCGTAGCATAGCAAGAAGAGGAGGGTATAAAATAGGGCGCGCGGGATTAGGAGGATAAGTCCCTCGGAGAAGGAACTAGGAGTTTTGTCCCTCAAAAGCAAGTGCGGGGAGGAACGAAAAACTAGTTCCCTCGAGGCCTTGCGCGGATCATGTCCCCTCCGGGCTCTGCTACGCTGGGGAGACAAGTTCGCGTCCAAATCCCCCGCTATGCGTAGCAACTGCTCCTATGAAATAAGGGGTTTGGACTAGTAATCCGCCTTTTCCTTCGCCGGGGATCCTTGTGCCCGCAAAAAGGCCTCTGCTACATGCTGCGGAACAAGTTCCTGCAAAGCCGAATCCCGGAGGATTTGGACGCCTAGGGATAGGTAAATGAGGGAAATAGCTTGGGGGGGGGGAGTTTCTTTAAATGGGGGGGGAGCGGGCTACGCTACGCACGGAATAATTTTCTTTAATCCTATCCCCGCTACGCCAGGGATTCTTTGAAGATATATATTCCCCCCCATTTTTGCCCTTCAGGACTAATACCCCAGAGGAAGGTATAAATATATATATATCGATTATATTCCTACACCTACACTTCAACACCTCCAAGTCCTGCTCCTCCTGGGGGGGAAAATAAAGTTTTTTAGCCAGATATTGGTTCCTTAGCTTAATTGGTAAAGCGTATTCTTGATAAGGATGTGTTTAGAGTTCAAGTCTCTGAGGAATCAAATTTCACGCCAGCAATTTTCTCTTTATGGCTTTTTATATTTTCTATAACGAGCCTACTCGTTACTCTTACTCCGTTACTCTTACTCCGTTACTCCGTTACTCTTACTCCGTTACTCTTACTCCGTTACTCCGTTACTCTTACTCCGTTACTCTTACTCCGTTACTCCGTTACTCCGTTAGTCTTACTCCGTTACTCCGTTACTCTTACTCCGTTACTCCGTTACTCCGTACTAGTTCCCTCGCCCCCTCCCCTGATGCCGCCTTAGCATCCCCCAGCGTCAGCAGGGAAGATAAGCCAGCGCGGGATTAGGCGGGCTTACGGGTATGAGAAGTGCGTAAGGGGGACCGCAGGGGCGTGGCGGCTTCGCCTCGAAGCGGAACAAGTTCCGCTTCCTGTTAATCCCGGGAGTATCCCCGGGTGCTATGCTACGCAACAGCGGGGACTCGTTTTGGGCACGGGCCTGAAGCAGCCAGTCAACAAAAATTTTTTTTTGATCCCGCCTCCCCCCTCCCCTGTTGCGTAGGCCCTCCCCTGCCGTATCCCCCTTGCTATGCTACGCAACAGCGCATAGAAATCTCCTTCGGCCGAAAAATTGACCCTCCTACGGCGGGGATTAGGCGAAAGGAGCAGGGGCTTAGGCAGGGGGCTTTGAGGCGGGGAGTAAAATATAAAATTAAAAAAAAAAAATTTCTTTTTTTATAAAATAAAATTAAAAAAAGAATTTCTTTTTTTATAAAATCAAATTTTGGGCGCCTCCCTCCGCCTTAGCATCCCGCCGAAGAGGCTGCATGCGTGCACTTGCTATGCTGTTGCGTATATAGCAACAACATAGAAATCTCCTTCGGCCAAAAATTGCACTCCTGCGGCGGGATTAGAAAGGAAGGGAAGGCTTAAATGGCGGGGGCTTAGGCAGGGGTTAAAATAAAATTCAAAAAAAAATTCTTTTATAAAATCAGGTACTGAGCGCCCTCCGCCTTGCTGTCGTGGCATTGCTAACATGCTGCACTGATCGAGGAAAAAACTCTGCGGCGATCAGGAAAGGAGGGCACAAGGGGTTAAAATAAAATTCTTTTTTTTTTTTTATAAACTCAAATTTTTGGGCGCCCTGCCCTCCCGCCTTAGCATCCCCGGCTTGCGTAGCACATGCTATGCTACGCAACAGCATAGAAATCGGGGGAAAAATTGCCTCCTGCGGCGGGATTAGAAGGAAGGGGGGAGGGGGCTTAGGCGGGGTTAAAATAAAATTCAAAAAAAAAAAATTCTTTTTTTTTTTATAAAATCAAATTTTTGCATAGGGGAGGGGGTCCTCCCCCTCCCCTTGCGTAGAGCATAGGGGAGGGGGTATGAAATAAGCAGTGGGGGATCGGCGGCAGGGCGTCCCGCAAAACTAGTTCCCTCGCCCCCTCCCCTGATGCCGCCTTAGCATCCCCCTGCTGTTGCGTAGCATAGCAGGGGGATAAGCCAGCGCGGGATTAGGCGGGCTTAGGCGGGGTATGAAATTGCGTAAGGGGGGTGGTCCCCTCCGGCTGGCTCTGCTACGCTGGGGAACAAGAAGTTCCGCTTCCTAATCCGGGGGGTGGGGGTATCCCCCTCCATAATCCCCTAGGGGGGGATAAGGGATGGGGACTAGTTTTTCGTACCTATTTTATACCCCCCTGCCCTCTTGCTATGCTACGCAACAGCATAAGGCAGGGGGCAAACACAAAAAAAATGGCGGGGGATTTTTACCCAGCCTTAGCCCTCCTTAAAACCTCAGTGTCCATCCGATCGATCTCCTTCGGCGGGGGATTTGGTAGGAGTGGAGTGGCTTTGAGGCACGGCAGCCCAGCAAGCCAGTTGGTGGGGCGTCCGTCAAAACTTGAGGTAAAAGAAAAAAAAAAAAAAAAAAAAAAAAAAATTTTCAATTAAAAAAGCACCCCTATCCCCCTGCAGCTACGCTGGGGATTAGGAAACCCTTTTTTTTTTTAAGTTCCCGGGGGGGGAAAGAAGCCGTCTTTCCTTTTTCCTCTGCTTTTTCAGTGCTTGGGCGAAAAAGACGGGGAGGGAGAGTAAAAAAGACCGTACGAAGCAAAAGGATCAGTAAATTCCTGGTTTACTCAGGGGGGTAGGAGCAGGTTTTTAGGGGGGGTAAAACCAAAACAAAATTCTTGCGCCTAAAATCATCGGAGAGAGTTGGCTGAGTGGTTTAAAGCACGACTAGCTTGAAACTAGTTAAAATTAATAATTTTCATGGGTTCAGAATCCCTTACTCTCTGTATATTTTTTTAAACGCTATCCGGGGGGAATCCGGGCAGGATATTATACAAGGTGGATATCTAATTATTGTTGCTTTATGGAATGCTATGCTATACCTTTGATAAAAAATAGTTCCCTCGCCCCCTCCCCTGATGCCGCCTTAGCATCCCCTGCTGTTGCGTAGCATAGCAGGGGATAAGCCAACGCGGGATTAGGCGGGCTTAGAGCGGGAGTATGAAATTGCGTAAGGGGGGACGCAGAGGCGTCCCTCTCCGGGCTCTGCTACGCTGGGAACAAGTTCCGCTTGCCAAAATCCCGCCAGCATAATCCCGGCTTTCTAATCCCGGGGGGGATAAGGGATCAGGGATTGGGGACTAGTTTTTAGGGACGCCCTGCGGATCCCGCAGAGGATCCCCCAAGAATTTTTACTTGGTTTTGTCCCTCAAAACGGATCCCACTCCTGGGGATCCAAAGAGCTTCGGCCATTAAAAAAAAAAAAAAATCCCGCCTCCCCTATGCTAAAATTTTATTTTATAAAAAAAAAAAGAATTTTTTTTTTAAAAATTTTATTTTATAAAAAAAAAAAGAATTTTTTTTTAAAAAATTTTATTTTAACCCCCTCCCTCCCCCTTAATCCCCCCCAATTTTTCCTTCTATGCTACGCAAGGGGGGGATACTCCTTCGGCGGGGGAGGGGGGAGGGGCCTACGCAAGAGGGGAGGGGGTATGAAATTTAAAAAAGAGCTACGGAGTTCGCGATTCTTTGGGAGTTTTTAATTTTTGAGTTCCCAGCGTAGCAGAGGCCCGAAGGGGGACGCCCAGCGTCCCCCTTCGCCTCGAGGGACCAAGTTCGCTTCCTAATCCCGCCCCCTCCCTTGCGTAGGCCCTCCCCCTCCCCCTTATCCCCCGGCGAAATCGGGGGAAAAATTACCTTCTATGCTGTAGCAGTTGCTACGCATAGCATAGCAAGGGGGGATTAGAAGGAAGGCGGGGCTTAGGCGGGGGCTTAGGCGGGGTAAAAATAAAATTTAAGCCCCTCCCCCCTCCGCGCCTTAGCATCCCCCGGGCTTGCTATGCTACGCAACAGCATAGAAATCTCCTTCGGCCAAAATTACCTTCTATGCAGTAGCTGTTGCTGCACGCATAGCATACAGGGGATTAGAAGGAAGGCGGAAGGGCTTAGGCGGGGGCTTAGGCGGGGTTAAAATAAAATTAAAAAAAAAAATTCTTTTTTTTTTTATAAAATAAAATTCAAAAAAAAAAATTCTTTTTTTTTTTATAAAATAAAATTTTTGGCCCCTCCCCCTCCGCGCCTTAGCATCCCGCCGAAGGAGGCTTGCGTAGCATAGAAATCGGGGAAAAATTCGCCGGGGGGGATTTCTATGCAACGCAAGCCTCCTGCGGCGGTATTAGAAAGGAAGGGGCTTAGGCGGGGGCTTAGGCGGGGTTAAAATAAAATTTAAAAAAAAATTATTTTATTTTTTTATAAAATAAAATTTTTGGGCGCCCTGCCTCCCTTATCCCTTCTCAGCTTGCGTAGCACTTGCTATGCTACGCAACAGCATAGAAATCTCCTTCCGGCCGAAAAATTCCCTCCTGCGGCGGGATTAGAAGGAAGGCAGGGGGCTTAGACTCAGGGCTTAGGTGGGGGTAAAAATAAAATTGCGCAAAAAAAAATTTATTTTTTTTATAAAATAAAAATTTTAAGGCGGCATGCCCTGCCTTAAGCATCTCGCTTGCTATGCTACGCAACTGCATAGAAGGAAAAATTGCCTCCTGCGGCGGGATTAGAAGGAAGGGGGCTTAGGCGGGGGAGCTTAGGCGGGGTTAAAATAAAATAAAAAAAAAAATTCTTTTTTTTTATAAAATCAAATTCTTAGGAGCGCCCTGCCCTCCCTGCCTTAAACATCCCGGGCTTGCGTAGCACTTGCTATAAAAGCTACGCAACAGCATGAAGAAATCTCCTTCTGGCCGAAAAATTCGCCGGGGATTTCTATGCAACACCAAGCCTCCTTCGGCGGGATTAGAAGGAAGGCAGGGGCTTAGGCGGGGGCTTAGGCAGGGGTTAAAATAAAAATTCAAAAAAAAAAAATTCTTTTTTTTATAAAATCAAATTTTTAGGCGCGCCCTGCCCTCCGGCCTTAGCATCCCGCCGATGTTGGCTTGCGTAGCACTTGCTATGCTACGCAAACAGCATACAGAAATCTCCTTCGGCCGAAAAATTCGCCGGGATTTCTATGCAACGCAAGTCAGGGGGATTAGAAGGAAGAGGCGGGGCTTAGGCGGGGGCTTTAGGCGGGGTTAAAATACAAATTTTAGTCTTCCCGCCATATAAGCCCCCATAATCCCCCCCAATTTTCCCCGATTTCTATGCAGATTGCTACGCACTTTAAGGCATAGGGGATACTCCTTCGGCGGATGGAGGCGGAGGGGTTAAAATTAATTACAGCCCCCTCCCCTGCCTTGCCACGCATAGAAGGAGTATCCCCCAAGCGGAGAGAGATTAAGGAGAGGGCTTAGGCAGGGCTTAGGCGGGGGTTAAAATAAAATTTTAGCATAGGAGGAGGGGTAAGTGAAATGAGCGCGGGATGAAGGAGGGGACTAGTTCTTGAGGAACGAAAAACTAGTCCCGAGGGACAGGTTCCCTCGGGACCAGTTCCTGGCCCCTCAGGAACTAGTTTTGGGGGGGGACAAAACTTGTTTTGTCCCTCTGCGTCCTCTCCTTATCCCCCTTGCTAAAAAAATTTTTTTAACCTCCTCCCCTCCCCAGCAGGCGGGGAGGGAGAGGAGAAACTATGCATAACAACAGCATATGGAAATTGGGGGGGATTAGGCAGAGGATGCAAACCCCTCAAACTTAGGATAAGCAGGGGTTTAAGCAAGTTTGAGGTACGAAAACTAGTTTGCTTTATTATTCTCCCCGAGGGCGAGGGGGGGAAATTAGAGGATAACTATTTATCTTCTTTTTTTCTTATCCCCCCTCCCCTGATGCCGCCTTAGCATCCCCCTGCTGTTGCGTAGCATAGCAGGGGGATAAGCCAGCGCGGGATTAGGCGGGCTTAGGCGGGGTATGAAATTTAATTATTTGTCGGCTCCCGGGGTTTTCTTCCGAATAAAAGTCTGGGAGGGGGTCAGGAATAATAAATTCCCCTCCTCCCCTATGCCTCTACGCAAGGAGGCCAGGGCCCCTCCCTATGCTCTACGCAAGGGGAGGGGGAGGGCCCCCTCCCCTATGCTCTCTACGCAGGAGTGGAGGGCCCTCCCCTATGCTTCTACAGGCAAGGAGACGGAGGGCCACCTCTCCTATGCTCTACGCTGTGAGGAGGCGGGCTACCTCCCTATGCCTCTACGCAAGGGGAAGCGGAGGGCCCCCTCCCCCTATGCTCTACCAAAGGGGAGGGAGGAACCCCTCCCCTATGCTCTACGCAAGAAGGAGGAGAGCCTATCCCCTATGCTTCTACATGCAAGGGGAGGCGGAGAGCCCCCTCCCCTATGCTAGAATTTTATTTTATAAAAAAAAAGAATTTTTTTAAAAAATTTTATTTTATAAAAAAAGAATTTTTTTGAGTACTATTACAACCCCTCCCGCCTCCCGCCTTAGCATCCACTTGCTATGCTACGCAACAGCATAGAAATTGGAGGATTAGAAGGAAGGGGGGATAAGGCGGAGCGGGAGGGCCTACGCAACAGGGGAGGGGGTATGGAAATGGTAAAAATCCCCCTCCAAAACAGATTAGAACCAGGTTGGTTAGGCGCCTCCTCATTTGGGTTGAGGATTTGTTATGTTCCTGAACTCATAGTAATCCGAATTAAAAAAAAAGGTGCGTGGTAGCCCCTCCCCAGGGAGAGGTGGCTCTCCCAGGGGAGGTGTTTTTTATCAAAATCCCCTTCCCCGCCAGGGAGCATCCCTGGGGGTGTTATTAGTTGGCCGAAGGTGAAGGGGAAATATATTTCCTTGCCCCTCCCTATGCAGTAATTATGGCATAGCCTTTTCCCCTCCCCTGCCTAAGCTAATCCCCCTGAGGCAGGATACTCCCTCCTCTAATCTCCCTGAGGGGGATTTAAGAGGTGGCTTAGGCGAGGTAAAAAAAAATTTTTTTTAGCAAGACCCCTCCCCTCTGCTCTACGCAAGGGGAGGGGGGAGGGCGCCTCCAGGGCAGGGGGTAGGAAATAAAGCAAGTGCTGGGCGAGGAACGAAAACTAGTCCAAATCCCTCCGAAATTGTTTTCCTCCGGGATTCGGCTTGCTGCGGAACTAGTTCGCTCGCTAATCCCGCCCCAGTGCAGTAGCTACGCATAGCCTCCTCCTCTGTATCCCCCCTCTCAGGGGATTAGCCTTAAGCTAATCCCCCCCTGAGGCGGGGGATACTCCTTCGGCTAATCCCCTGAGGGGGATACTCCTTCGGCTAATCTCCCTGAGGGGGATACGGGGAGGAGGAAAAAAAAATTTTTTTAGCAAAGGGGGGATTCGGAGGGGGACAAGGATCCTGATTTGGCGGGGGATTACTAGGGGCTGCTAAGGCGAGGCACCAAAGTTTTGCCACGCAAAACTCGCCCGCGCGGCAGGGGATTTGGCAGGGGAATATGGTTCGCTCGAGGCGGAGGGGGGACGAGGCATCCCGCCTTAGCGAGCTAGGCGGGGGATGAGCTACGGGCACCTAGTTTTTTTTTGGGGGGGGGGAGGCCAGCAGGGGGGGTAGGTTTTTCGAGGGGCCCTCTATTTTTTTAGGAAGCGGCAGGGGGGGGGGCTTACTAGTGCCCAGGAGGCGCTACTTGTTGCCTCGAGCCGGAGGGGGGGGACGGCCTTGCGGATCCCGCCTTAGGCAGGGGGGGGGATTACTATGGCAGCTTATCCCCCTGTTTAGCCACCATCCGCCTCCCCTATGCAGTAGCTACGGCATAGCCTCCTCCCCTCCCGCCTAAGCTAATCCCCCCCTGAGGCGGGGGGGATACTCCTTCGGCTAATCCCCCCCTGAGGGGGGGATACGGGGAGGAGGTAAAAAAAATTTTTTTAGCAAGACCCCTCCCCTATGCTCTACGCAAGGGGAGGCGGCAGGGCGCCTCCAGGGGAGGGGGTATGAAAATAGGGATTAGATGCTCCCTTAGGGGGGGGATACCTGGGGGGGGGAAGGGGGGGGAGGGCTTGTTCTTCCGTGGCGAGTCTTTTTTGCGTCAGCTTAGCATCCCGCGCTGTTGCTACGCATAGCCTCCTCCCCTCCCCGCCTAAGGGGGGGGCTTAGGCGGGGGCTTAGGCGAGGTAAAAAAAATTTTTTTTAGCAAGGGGGGGGATTAGAAAAAAAGGAGGCACTGGGGGGGGTGCTTTTTTCGGTCGGCGTAGAAAAAACTAGCCCTGCCGCGTAGTTTGTAGGGAAAGACCTGAGGGTGGTGGGCTAAGGGTGGTTTTTTTGTTTTCCTCCTCCCCCTCCCCTATGCAGTAGCTACGGCATAGCCTCCTCCCCTCCGTATCCCCCCCTGAGGCGGGGGGGGGGGGATACTCCTTCGGCTAATCCCCCCCCTGAGGGGGGGATACGGGGGGGGGAGGTAAAAAAAATTTTTTTAGCAAGACCCCTCCCCTATGCTCTACGCAAGGGGAGGCGGAGGGCGCCTCCAGGGGAGGGGGTATGAAAGAGGTTAATCAAAAACCTCTTGCGTAGCTCGGAAGGGGGGTGCCGTAGGGGGGGGGGAGGGAGGGAGGGAGGCAGGGAGGAAAAAAATAGTTCTTCCTCTATGGCTTTAGAGATAAAGGAGTATCTTGCTAAGGTGCGGGTAAGCTCCCAGGTTTTCCTCCGGGGGGGGGGGGGGGTATCCTGGCTAGCCCCTTTGCTACGGGGCTAATGGGTAGCCTGCCATCCCCTTAGCGCAGGATACCCTGCCTGCGCTAAGGGGGGGGGGGATTAGCCAGAGGGATTAGAGGGGGAGGCTAGCGGGGGGGGGGGAGGGAGCTTGAAAAAAGTGGCGGGATTAGGGGGGGGGGGGTAAGGTCCTAATGCGGATCCGATTATCGAAGGGCTGCCGTAGGGGGGGGGGATAGGAGGGAGCAAGCGGTTTTTTCTGTTTTTAGATGTAATTAATTATACTTATCTATAAATAAGAAAGAAAATGACTGTCGACGCCTTTAATAGAAGTATATTTCAACACCATCCCTTTCATTTAGTCTCTCCATCTCCTTGACCATTGTATACTTGTATTTCTTTATTAACTTTAACAACAAGTGGAGTGTTAACTATGCACGGTTTTAATAATTCCTTTGTTTTATTAGGATTCGCTTTTATTTCCCTTGTATTGTCAATGTCATTTTGATGACGTGACGTAATATCAGAAGGTACCTATTTAGGAAATCATACTTTGGCAGTTCAAAGGGGATTGAATATGGGTGTTGCTTTATTTATTGTTTCAGAAGCTTTATTTTTTTTAGCAATATTCTGAGCATTTTTTCATAAAAGCAATTTGTGAATAGAAACCAAACTCCGGGAACACCCTAAAGCTCTAATAACTAAGCTTTTAAAGGAGACTCTAAAAGTGGCCTCGTGAATAGCAGAGGGTATAGTAATATCATTAGAGATTCTTGGTCTTAACCAAGAAATGGGCAATCGCGGACCTAAATCAGATAGCTACATATCTGTAAAAGAGCAACGAGTAGACGGTTTCTCTGTATTAAAAAAATACAGTAAGGTGTACTCTAAGTGCCAGGGAAACCAGGTTTTTCTTCCGTTTATAAAATATGTTAATACGATAGTTGAATCTATACCTGGAATCCTGGTTTATTCTAAGCCCGCCTTAGCATCTCTTTCTTTTCTACCTTTACTTTTGCGTACAAAAGTATGACAAAAGGTCAAGCAGGGTTTTCTGTATTTAGTTCTGCTTCTACTAATGAGCTGAATCCTTATTATATTACTGGTTTTACTGACGGGGAAGGATGTTTTTTTGTAGGTGTTAGTCCAGACTCTAAAAGCAAGACAGGTTATAGAGTAAAAGCTAATTTTCAAATTGGTTTACATTTAAAAGATCTTGCCTTATTAGAGCAAATTCAATTGTTCTTTGGGGTAGGTAAAATATCTAAATTGGCTGCGGAATCTGTTCAATTTAGAGTGTATGCTCTTGAAGACTTAAAAGTTATTCTTCACCATTTTGATAAATACCCTTTATTAACTAATAAGCAATCCGATTATCTACTTTTTAAAGAAGTAGTAAATTTAATGCAAGAAGGAAAACATTTGACTTTAGAAGGTTTAAACAAAATTGTGTCAATTAAAGCTGTGCTAAATAATAGAGAATTATCTGATAATTTAAAGCTAGCTTTACCTAATATAGAACCTGTTTTAATGCCAGAAATTAAAGATCCCCCTCGAACAATAAAAAGTTTACATTGGTTAGCAGGTTTCACAGATGCTGAAGGATGTTTCTTTGTAGCATTAAAAAAATCACCAGGATCTAAATTAGGTGAAGCCGTATGATTGAGATTTATTTTGACTCAACATGCTAGAGATGAAGATTTCCTAAGAAGTTTAATTTCTACTTTAAATTGTGGGAGATATATACCTAAATCTGGTTATGGCGAATTTATAGTTGAAAAATTTACAGATGTTAGCAATAAAGTGATTCCCATTTTTGAAGAATTTAAATTACACGGTGTAAAATCTAAGAATTTTGAGGATTTCAAAAAAGTGGCTCTGCTTATGAAAAACAAAGTACATTTAACTAGAGAGGGGCTAGATGAAATAAAGAAGATAAAAGGAGGAATGAACCAAAATAGATTATACTAACAAGTATATAAACATAATAAAGGATAAAATTAAAAAAAAACCTACCATGTGCTTTGCTTGCTACTTTGTAAGCGAAATAACATATAGTTAATCTAAAAACGAGTGCTTTATCACCAACCGTCGAGTTAGGAGCTCAATGACCACCTATGGGTATAGAAGCAATAAATCCCTTTGAATTACCTTTACTTAACACAGTAATACTTTTATCGTCTGGGATAACTGTGACAAGAGCGCACCATTCTTTGATTCAAGGAAATAGAAGAGGAACTTTATATGGGTTAGTTGCTACTGTACTTTTAGCAGTTGTATTCACAGGCTTATCTACAATTTCTATACTTTTTTTGCCCCTGGCGGTTGTGCCTGGTTTTATCAAGTGATCCTTAAGTAATTATTATTATTCTAATTCGGTCACTATAGCTAAACGAACCTGTCCAGAAGTCTGTTATCAAAAAAAAGAGCTTTTCCTTGCCCAGTATTGTTTATACAGCAGGGGACCGAAAGGAAGAGGGGGTTACGCTTCGCATAAAAAGACTTTTCACAACCATAGTGGATGTAAAAGAACCGAAGCTTTCTCCATACTGAGTTACTGGGTTTTGTGATGCTGAGTCTAGCTTTAGTCTTAATGTAAATAAAAAAAGCTCATCTAAAATAGGATGAGGGGTCCAACCTGAATTTAATATTAGTTTACATATAAAGGATCTAATCTTGTTAAGAGAATGGGGGCACACTTATTTTTCGCAGTAGGTTCAATATACGTTCATGAAGCTAAAAATATGGCTTCTTATCGAGTTGCATCTTTACGGGATATAACTAATGTAATTATACCTCACCTTGACAAATACCCTTTAATAACTCAAAAGAAAGCCGATTTTCTTCTATTTAAACAAGGTGTTAATTTGTTAAATTTAAAGGCTCACTCCCCTCCCCTATGCTACCGCAAGAGGGGAGGGGGGGGGTATAAAAAGAGAGATTGAAGGTTTACGGTAAATTCTAAGTCTTAAGGCTTCAATGAATAGACAAAGGCAATCCGAAAAGTTAATTTATAATTTTGCAGGTATTTTACCTCATCCAGGGCCAATAGTTAGTTTTGAGGTAATTCTCACTCTGATTGGTTTACAGGTTTTGTTGATGGCGAAGGTTGTTTTTATGTTAGTACAACTAAAAATAAAAATACTAAATCAGGTGTTAGCGTCGCCTTGGTCTTTTCTATAAGTCAACATGTAAGAGATGAGCTTTTATTTACTAAATTTATTGAATACTTAGGTTGTGGAACTGTCTACAAATTTTCTACCAGACCTGATAGTGTATCATTTACAGTGAGTAAATTTAAATATATATCGGAAAAGGTAATACCTTTTTTCCAAAAGTATCCTTTACAAGGTATCAAAGCTTTAGATTTCCAATGTTTCTGTGAAGTATCTAAAATTATGGAAAGTAAAGGTCATTTAACCGATGAAGGACTTAAAAAGATAAAATCTTTAAAATCTGTAATGAATGCGCCCCTCCGGGAATAGAAATTTATCTAATGATTCATCTGAGTAAATAGAGTTAGTTTTACCTTAATTTATAATAGACTTAGATAGCAGATATCTAATATTATTGAGTAAAATTACATTCGGTATAGGTATAGTTGGCGAACGTGATGACAGAAATCTGGCATATTTTAGCGTTCAGTCTGCACGTGCTATAGCTAATGTAATTATACCACATTTTGATAAATATCCTTTAATAACTCAAAAGAGGGGAGATTACCTTTTATTTAGACAAGCAGTATACTTATTATTAGATGGCCAAGCACGATCTAGTTTTAAAGGAATCAGTCAGATTATAAGTATTAAGGGTTCCATGAATAAAGGATTATCTGACGTATTAAAAATTCACTTCCCTACAGTCCTACCTCTACCTCGTCCACTAGTAAGTGGACAAGGCATACAGGATCCGAATTGATTAGGTGGTTTTGTAGATGGAGAGGGATTTTTTTATGTTAAATCTCTAAAGAATAAAAAATATTCAACAGGCTTTAACGTTACTATGGTTTTCTCTATATCTCAACATTCCCCTCCCCTCCTGGGGGGGGAGGGGTGATTAGAAGAGATGAGGCATTATTAACTAAATTCATTGACTACCTAGATTGCGGTAGGATTGAGAGAGCCTCAACCAGACCAGATCTTGTTAATTTTTCTGTAAGTAAATTTAGTGATATAAAAGATAAGGTAATTCCTTTTTTCGAAAGTTGTTCCTTGATTATCCCGCCGAAGGGGGGCGTAGCGCCCTTCGGCGGGAAACAAGGAATAAAGTCTAGGGATTACTTAGATTTTGTTAAGGTAGCTAAGATTATAGAAGTTAAAGGTCATTTAACTCTCGAAGGTATTAATAGGATAAATTCTTTAAAATCTGGTATGAATAGCCGTAGAATACATAATTATTGCTCCCTATTCTCGAGGGGGCGGAGTTTTTCATTTGCAGAAAGCTAAGGCAAAACAAAAAGTATATTATATAGGCCTTTGCTCTAAGTTATGCATAAATTAATCAATAAGCTATTTAATTTATGCACGTAATTAGGCAAATAAACCAAGATAATTGCATGAAAACCTTGTAACCATTTGCATTGAGCGCTAAAACTGCAGCCAGCCTATACACTTTTAGCGTAAATTGTTAATTAAGCTCAAGACAATATGCAGCCTATCCTTTTTTAATATTACAGATGATATTTAATAGGCAGGTTCAACGACTCATCACCCTCCGGGGGGAAATAGAATATTAAAAAAGTACTACTTTTCTTTAAAAAAAGGGTACCCTTCAAAGTATGGATCCGGAGGATACGGAGGATCCGTAGGATCCGGAGGGTGCTTTTTTTTTTATTTATTTAAAAACTTGGGTATACATATAGCTAAATTATTGTATACATGATATAGTCTGAACAATAATAAGAATTATTGAAATAAGGTTAAAAGATGCCTTATGATAACATAATTGTACAGGGTGTAGAATACAAATTTTCGACATTTAGTATTAGTGATGGTGCTTTTGGATCTTGTTTTTATTTCGCAACTGGCTTTCATGGGTTAACTAATGTAGCCCTTTTTATATATTTATTTATTACTTTTTTAATTAAACCCCCTCTTTTTCGGGGTTTTTTTTGATTAAAAAAAAAAGAGGGGTTTAGTGAAAGTTCGTATTATATCTTTGATATAATGATAATGAATAGTCCCTTATCCCCCTCCTCGGTGATTATGGAAGCGGAACTTGTTCCGCTCGAGCCCCCGGAGGGGGCCAAGGGATAAGGACCCTCGGAGAGGGAACTAGTTTTTCCTTCCTCTCTAAAACTGGCTTTGAGGGACAAAAACAAGTTTTGTCCCACAAAACTAGTCCCGAGGGACTGGTTCCCTCGGGACCAGTTCCAGCTCCCTCAGCAGGAACTAGTTTTTTTTTAATTGAAACTCATAACAAAACAGATGGTAAACTTACTTATAATATTGAAAATGCATTTTTAGAGTGATTAGTGGGTTTTACAGATGGAGAAGGAAATTTTAATATAAAATTGACTGGTTTGGAAAATACCACATTTAAAAATGTGCAATTTACATTTCAAATAGGTCTTCATATTGATGATATAGAAACATTACAATATATTAAGGATAATCTAAAATGTGGACATATTTCTAAGTCGGGTAATAGGGCAAATTATTTTGTTAATGATATTAATTCTTTAATTAATGTTATTATACCTGTGTTTATAAATTTTTCTCTTAACAGTTCTAAGTTTCATCATTTTATGTTATTTAAAAAAGCAGTATTATCAACAAAGAATAAATTTCATTTATCTAATCAAGGTAAGTTAGATATTATAAAATTAAAAAAAGAAATGCAAAATATGTCAGGTAGATGGGTGCCAGATTCTATTAAAAGTATTAATATAACTAAATACTGGTTAGCAGGTTTTATAGATGGTGAAGGTACATTTTCTACATCTAGATATGTGCCAAGATTTAAATTAGAAAATCATGTTAAAGAGTTTGAATTATATAATAAAATAAAGGAATTTTTAGCTTTACATAATATACAAGCAAATGTAGTTTTAACTATGCCTAGGGCCGGCGGAGGCGGAACTTGTTCCGCTCGAGGCCTTGCGGGGACAAGGTCCCTCGTAGAGGGAACTAGAGTATATAATATTCACAGTAATGCAACTATAGTTTTAGAAGTTAATAAAATAGGTCACCTTATTTCATATTTAATACCTTTAATAATGGAACAAGATAAACCTATATTAAAAACGTTAAAATCTCAAGATTTTTTATTGTGAAAAGAATTAGTAAAGATATATTATAATGGTTATCATACTACTCCTGAGGGTAAACGTATATTTGATTTTATCAAATTACATATAAATAAGTATAGATTATCAACTAATTCTGATTTATTTATAGAAAAAAGACTTCCCCCCTCTCTTTTGGAAATAAAAGATTTCCCCCCCATAGTTAAACTTTATTTAACAGATAGTCCATACATTATTAAAGAAGGAGTTAGATATTATAGAGAAACAAATAAATTAGTAAGTGAAGCTGTAAATATTACTGCAATTGACAGTGAAAATAACATATCTGTTTATACTAGTATGAGTGATTGTGCTAAATCTATTAACATATCTAGAAAAAAAATTAAAGAATGTGTAACTAATGGTACTTCATATAAAGGGTATCAATTTGTTTTAAATTAAAAAATTTATATATAAAAAAAAATAGAATTAATAGCAAATAACTCATTGTTATAATGAGAATTTGCTGCTAAATATGTACTGTTACTGACATATATAGAAGTTCAACGACTAACCTTTAAATATTATGTTATCTTTAAATCCCCGCCCGCCTTAAATTCTGCAGCGCCTAAAGGGGGGGTAAGGATTATGTGAGCAATCTTTAAATAATAAAACAAAGGAAAAATATTCTACGTATTAATTACTATATGGGGTAAACAATATTTTAAATTTATTGTACTATATAGTGAGCACTAATATGAAGACATAGTCTAAACAATAATGCAAGTTAAGTGGCAATTGATAATTTTTTGTACACGTTATAATTGGTACAGCTTTTATCGCGGTTGGTCTGTGACGTGTAAATGCTTATCACTCTACTGAAAACCATCATCTGGGATATCAGGGATTTATACTTTATTTAAATTTAATTAACATAATAGCTTTGTTGCGTACGAAGTGTAATCAACTAGGACCCTTAAGGCACAAAAATACTGAAAGTCCGGGGGGGATTCCTTGCGGACAGATGGTCTGCTTACCTACGAATTTTTGTTTAGAGCGGACTTCGTTCGCTGCCTCTTTGTCCCCATCTATGCTATATAGCTATAGAAGGGGGGGAGAAAAAGGAGTAAAAAAATTTTTCGCTAGGTATTCTTCAAGTAGTAAAGGAGAATTATACAAGTTAGAGCCTTATTTTGTAACTGGTTTAACAGAAGCCGAGGGTAGTTTTTCCATTATTAAATGTCGTGATGCTAGAGCAAAATTTGGAATGACCATAATGCTGAGATTCAAAATCACTATGTTAGTCAATGAGATAGCATTACTTAAAGATGTTAAAGCTTTTTTTGGTGTAGGCTCGATTGATATTGATGAAAAAAGGGGTGCGGTTGATTATATCGTTCGGGATAAAATTAGCCTTGATGTTATTAAAAAACATTTTATCAAGTATCCCCTAAGAGGTACTAAGTTCTTGGACTTTGATGATTTTGTGCAAGCTTTAGAGCTAATGGAGCAAAACCTACATCGTTCTGAAGAGGGGGTGAAATTATTAGTTAGTCTTTCTGAGGGTATGAATTCTTTACGAAAGGATTACAGCAAAATGCCGCCGATTCATATTATAAAGGGTAATTCAGAGTTTATACCCTTAGACGGTAATTACATAAACGGATTTATAGCTGGAGATGGTTGTTTATACTTGAGAACTAAATCTAACTTTGGATCTATGGGTATACAAATTTCTCAGCACGTTAATAATAGTAGTCTTCTTCGGGAAATTTTGGATTATTTTCAATCAGGTTTAAATGTGTTTAGCCACGGTAAGGGTAAAAAATCAGTTCAAATTACTATAGGAGGTAAAAAGATTTGGAATAAAATTATTTATCCACACTTTTTAAATTATCCGATGCAGGGGTCAAAGACCCTGCGTTTAAAAAAAATGTTAGCAATTGCTAAAATTATAGAAAGCGGGGAACATTTAAAAAGAGTAGGTAAAACTGTTTGTTTTAAACCTGAATACAAGGAAATAATACTTAAGATCTGAAATGATGACTACGCACCATAATAATTATTAGGCGTTCTTAAATGATAGAGTAACCCTTTGTGCGATAGCACCCACTCCTTAATTTGTTAAGACGCAGTCCCGCCTTAGCATCCCCCCTAGGCGTGAAGCAGTGTTTCATAGTGTATTTAATTTTTGCTTGTGTAAACATGGGGTAGGCGTTTCCCATTGGCGCGAAGCACTGCTACCTATTAGCTCTGTATGGATAATTTCTTTAGGTGCTCCGCCTTGTTTTGGGGGTCCGAGCTTTGGGTAGCCGTAATTTAAATTTAAATAAAAGTAGAAAATTAAAGTCCACTTTGCTAATAATAAATGCAAGGTAAAAGAGGATGAATTTCAATAAAAACTTTTGTTTAAGCCCCTAGCTGGGCTAGGGATACCTGATTTATTTAATAGGTATGTTAGTTAAATTGAAGCGAAGTTTATTAAAGTTCCCCTCAATTTTTAGGCTTGAAGCTAGATTCTCACGCGCGTCAACGTATGGCTTAACCACAATGGTTCGCCTATGTTTCACCAGAAGTGTGGAGGGCTACACAGGATAAGCGTCGTTAAGAGTCAATTCCATATATTAAGATATTTTTATGCGCAAGCGACAGCTGTAAATAATTTAGTAGAAAAAGTGGATATCTGGCCTTTCTATCATCCTTAAAACTTTTTTAATAAGAACGTTAAACGACTAGAAGTATTTAGGATAAACTTATATTTCATAGCGTCCTCCTTTGCACCGAACTGAAATTTAATAAATGATTATAATACCTATACCTATACCTATACCTATACCTTTTATTAAAGGTCTTTCTGATGCTGGGCCCGCCGGACGGCTTCGCCTACAGGCGGCAGCCCTTGCAATAAGCTAGACCTAGGTAAAGTCAATGAAGACATAGTCTGAACCATGTCGTAAGATGTGGAAATAAAAAAGAGAGCACGGCGGTTTCACCTGGGGGGGGTTCTTTTTTTTTAGATAACATAATTGTGGAGTCCAGTATTTTATACTGACATTTTGTAGATGTAGTTTGGTTATTTTTATATATTACCATATATTACTGAGGTTCTTAATTTTTAGAAAACTCAAGAATCGAAATTTAATACCCAAGTATTTTTCCGGTTTCTCTGGCTAGCTCCTACCCGTTCTTATCTAGGCTCCTTGCTACGGCTCCCTAGGGATTAGCCGCCTAGGGGGGGGAGGTAGGGGGGGATTAGGCAGCAAGTGGCTAATCCCTTAAATAAGTGCGGGTAGCTGCCAAGGGGGGATCCTACCCCCTTGCTTATCCAGGGCTCTAGGGGGACCCCCCTGCAGGGAGCCGTAGCGGGGGGGATTAGGAGCTAGTGCCTACGGCTAATCCCGCCCTGCAAGCTGGGGGGATAAGCAGCCCCTGGGCCAGCAGGGGGGATTAGCCTTGCCTCGGGGGGGGGTTTGTGTAAAAATAAGGATTTCGTTTTACCTGCTTTTCCTAGCTAGCCTAATCCCAGCGCGTAGCTCAGGGGGGGGGTGGTAGCCCTGCGTAGAGGGGGAGGGGCTAAGGCGGGGATAAGGCCAGGGGATTAGTTCCCTCGAGCCGTAGGGGGGGACCTCCTTCTATGCTGTTGCTACGCATAGCCTCCTCCCCTCCCCGCCTAAGGGGGGGGCTTAGGCGGGGGCTTAGGCGAGGTAAAAAAAATTTTTTTTAGCAAGGGGGGAGGGAGGCCGTGCCGCCTCGGCTCTGCTACGCTGCGGAAGAAGTGAAGTTCCCTGCCTAATCCCGGGGGGGTATCCCTCCTCCCATCATCGATCTCCTTCTATGCTACGCAAGGGGGGATCTCCTTCTATGCTGTAGCTACGCATAGCAAGGGGGAGGCCAGCCTTTTTCTTAGCTCTGTACTCCCTCCCCTCCTTCCTAATCTGCCAAGTGGGGATAAGGGTGAGGGGGATAAAAAAAGAATTTTTTTTTAGTTTTGAGGGAGAAACCCGTAAAAAAAATGGGGGAGGTGGTAGCCCCCTCCCTGGGGGGGGGGAGAGATCTTTTTTTCTCTAGCTAGCAGGCTAGCTAGGCCTCAAAATACTTAAATAATGCAGCGTGCGTAGCCCGCCCGCGTAGCGGGAGGGTAGCGCGGGCGGGCTACGCACGCGCCATTTTTTTTATCCCCTCGGGGGGGGATTCCGGCTAGTTCCCTCTGAGGCCGAAGGCGGGGACTTGTGCCCGCTTCGCCTCGAGCGGAACAAGTTCCGCCTGCCTAATCCCGCCTTAGCGCTATGCTACGCAACAGCATAGTAGGAGGAGGGGGGATGAGGGACTAAGGCGGGGGAATCCCTGGGGGGGATTCCCGCGGGGATAAAGAGAAAAAAAAGAGAAAAAAAAAGCCAGCCCACCTCCAAAATTTCATACCCCCTCCCCTATGCAGTAGCTACGGCATAGCCTCCTCCCCTCCGTATCCCCCCCTCAGGGGGGGATTAGCCTAAGCTAATCCCCCCCTGAGGCGGGGGGGATACTCCTTCGGCTAATCCCCCCCTGAGGGGGGGATACGGGGAGGAGGTTAAAAAAATTTTTTTAGCAAGACCCCTCCCCTATGCTCTACGCAAGGGGAGGCGGCAGGGCCCCTCCAGGGGAGGGGGAAGAGTAAATTAAAGGTGCAGGTGCAGGAGCTAGGTAGTAATTTTTTTTTGTGTTATTATACTTCCAAGTCCAAGGGGGGGAAATAGTTTGTAGGAGATCTTAGTTTAATGGTAAAACATGAGCCTTTTAATCTCTGTTTCCGGGTTCGATCCCCGGAGATCTTAAAAGACGAGCCAATGACTTGCCGTGGCGAGTCTTTAAAAGAAGGACTTGGGGAAAAAAAGCTTATTCTCCCCCCTTGCTATGCTACGCAACAGCAGAGGGGGGGAAATGTAAAAAAAAGCCAAATTTGCCTCGTCCCCTCCCGCCTTAGCATCCCCCGGCTTGCGTAGCACTTGCTATGCTACGCAACAGCATAGAAATCTCCTTCGGCCAAAAATTTCCTTCTATGCAGTAGCTGTTGCTACGCATAGCATAGCAAGGGGGGATGCTAAGGCGGCGGAGGGGGTATGAAATAAAAAAAAGTATTTTTTACGGTCATAGGTTAATGGTAGACCTTTCGTCTTCCAAACGATTTGTGTCGATTCGAATTCGACTGACCGTACATTTTTTTACATATCTTTATTAATAGCTTGCTAGGGCTAGTTTTGTGGGACAAAACTAGTTTTTGTCCCTCGCCTTAGCAGCCCCTCTTGCTATGCTACGCAACAGCACCCAGGGGGAGGGGGTAAACAAGACCCCGCCATTTTTAGCCCCCTCTTGCGTAGCACCCTAGGGGGGGAGGGGGGAAAAAAATAAATTTTTAGCCAGTGCTGGGCGAGGAACGAAAAACTAGTTCCCTCTCCCCTCCCGCCTTAGCATCCCGCCGAAGGAGGCTTGCTATACTGATGCAAACAAAGATGCTGATGGGTTTTCGCCCTGTTGGTCTTCTCGGTCAACTCCAGTCGTTCTCATACTTTAAATATGATATTCTCCATATTCGCTGCACTGGCAGTAAGAATCTCTTTTCAGCTTTCGGGTTCATTCAGTTTTTCTCATCAGGATTGATCGTTTGACTTTCTTTGTTTCTGGCATTGTATGCAGTGAACTCCTTAGATCTGACTATTGTTGCTTATCGAGGTGCAATGCCCTCTTCTTGTAGGTTCTCTAGCTTGGCGATTGTATCGTCTGCGCTGATTACTTCTTCAGGACCTGCCACCTCTT
This sequence comes from Podosphaera xanthii, assembly GCA_028751805.1. Taxonomy (NCBI): domain Eukaryota; kingdom Fungi; phylum Ascomycota; class Leotiomycetes; order Helotiales; family Erysiphaceae; genus Podosphaera; species Podosphaera xanthii. Next base: position 61,178 of record JAPWIX010000047.1, read on the forward strand.
TGATCTGTAGATCAGATAAGTCAACCTTGGATATCTTAGGTATCTTGTGAATTCTTTTGAAGATTCTATTGCTGTGGGATGAATGTGCAAAAGGTGATGTAAAATTTTTACTGCTTGTTTGATAAGAGATGCTTTCTTTATTAGGCTCATCAAGTAACCAGACAGTATTGGGTTCCTTTTTGAAATCCTTCACATTCTTTTCTAAATGGGGCAATGAAGAATAGCTTCCAGTTCTATTTTTATACGCATAAGTTCCCCATGGCATCAGGTGTACTAGAGTATAAACGCTCTTTGATCCGGGAGAGCGGTGCATTCCTCAATAGATTGATCTTTTAACGTAGTGTTACGTCTAATAATTGGATTATTAGATTTAGCACTATCTAATCTTCTGTATCAACACGCACTGCCGTGTTGGTAGAGCGAACCTTACCTCCCCTCTCAAGGATGAAAAGGTCCAAACCCTCTGAATCATTGAGGCTTATAGAGAGAATGGTCCCTCGCTATGTAATTCTGCTTCTGCCCATTTCTGCTTATTACGGTCTCTCCCAGGGCCAAAGTTATGGACGTGGTTGTTTGCCAACTTGATTTCAGCTCTCTTGTTTACTTCTGTGCCTGTTTGTCTCATAGTTAACTCCATCGTTCTTTAAGTACAACCTTTCTGCTGAGGTGACATGTACTATGGTCGGTTTTATTTCTCGGGTATCACCCTACTGTGTCGGTATAGACAGTCAACATAACTCAACTTTCTGAAATCGTAAGCTCATCTTTTGCTTGACTATTTGTCGATCCGTAAAGACTCGGACTAAAACAAAGGGAATTACTTAGCAGTAACCCGCAACGCTCAAATCTAGCACTAGAGTCCACTGTGACTTTGGTACTCCACTTTAAAGGTGCAGATGGTTGTTCATCCTGTCGGATTAAATAAACCCTTCCAGCTTTCATTGTTATTATGCCTTCAATCCCGGAGGGATTCTTTAGGAAACCTTACGGGATTCCCGCGCTAAGGCGGAATTACTTTAAATAGTCCCCTGCCTAAGCAGGGGTATGTGTAAAATCTATTTAAAAGAATCTCAATTATATTGAGTTCTTAAGGTATTCATGCTATTTTTTAGTAAAATTTCCCCCCATGTTTAGCACATGTCAAGTTTATCATTTTCCCCTGAGGGGACTTTTTAATTTTTAATATAGCATCTGGCATACCTTATACAGTTGGGCGAAATGTGCTTTTTTGCCATCCTCCAAGTTGCGACTTTACAAAACCTAGCGTAAAAATCTTTTCCCCCATTTTAAGCCCTGTAAAGGAGGGGTGATTTTTAAAAACACCCCCTAGGTAGTGATCTGTGTATGATTCTTGAATATCTGATAAAGCTTTGTAACGACAAATGTTACATGCTCTGTATTTTCTAAGTATACGGCACCACAATGGGGGGAAATAGTTTACAAGACTGGTGTTAGCACTAATATCCCCATATCACTACGGACAATGTTGAACTAGGGGATGGGGATAAAAAATTTAATTTAATTTGATAATCCAGTTTTGTATAGTCTAGATTTTTTTATGGTTGTAATAGAAAAGCCACCCTTCAGCTTTCTGTAAAACCGCCAATTCAGTTTTGGCTCTAAGTCAGTGGCAGGTCCTGCAATTTAATTGAGTGGTCTTTTCTAGGGTTTTATACCTGGAAAATTATCGCTTAATATCGGAGTTAAACCTTTATTCATCGTGCAGTTTTCAAAGCTAACAACTTTCTGTAATCCTTCTATACTAAGGTGCTGGCTGGTTGGTTTATTATACATCCCCCAACACCACACCTCCAGTCCCTCCCTCCCTTGCTTTTTTAATCTTCCTCCTCCCCGCTTAGGCGGGGAGGGGAGGAGGCCATGCAGCTACTGCATGCAGGCGGGGAGGGCAGGGGGTAAGGAAATAGGATTGCAATTCTATTTGAATAGTTCAAAATCGGCTTGTTTTTTAGTTAATACACTCCCTCCCCACTTCTGAGGGCCCTCCGCCCCCTTGCGTAGAGCATAGGGAGGGTTCTCAAGCTAAAAAAAAATTTTTTAACCTTCCTTCCTCGTATCTCTCTCAGGGGATTAGCTGAAGGAGTATCTCTCTGCCTCATAGGGGATTAGCTTAGCTAATCCCCTGGAGGGGGATACGGAGGGGAGGAGGCTGCTCTGGGTGCCGTAGCTACTGCATGTAGGGAGGGGGTAAGGGATACTTTTCAAAGTGAGGGATTATTACGTTAGTTAGATCTTTAAGTGAATTCCCACAGCATAATACATACAGATTTGTCTCTAGAAGGACTACTCTATTGTAATTTTTCCTACCCCCGGAAAAACACTGTATTCTCCTCTTATCCTCCTCTGCCTTAGCATCCCGCCTGAAGGAGCCTTTAGCATCCCGCCGAAGGAGCCCCTAATCCCCCTTGATCCCCGCCGCCTTAGCATCCTGTTGAAAGAATGCATCTCAAAGCGCCCAATCTCCCGCCTTAGCATAGTCTGTTAGGAAGGAGTTTAATCCTCGTTTTATCCCCCCGCCTTACTCCTTCGGCGGGATTAGAGGCGGGGATAAGGTGTGGGATTAGAGGCGTGATGCTAAAGGATTAGAGGGGGATGCTAAGGCGCGGGATTAGAGGGGGGATGCTAAGGCGGGATTAGGCGGGATGCTAAGGCGGCGGATTAGGCGGGTGAGAATTCTTCCCTTTAATAAAACTGTATCTCTACTATGTAAGTTTACTGTAAAAACTGGGGCTTATACTTCAACCCAGTTTATATATACCTGCCTGTTTAAGTATTGACACCGAAAATGAACCTTCTCCGTTCATACAAAACCAGAAACGTGCTGCTGAAGGATGTAAAGTTGGCTCTTTAACTGCTCTGAGATAAATTTCTACTATTCCCCAGTTTTAATTTAACTGTCTTTAAAAGTAGGGGTCCAGCTGAAAAAAAAATCATCATTTACCTTTTGATTCTCTGTTAGCCTCCTTTCCGGAAGGAAAGGAGGTAAACTCCCTGGGGTTAGTTACAGGGTACAATTATTGACCTGTCTCCTTCATCAATCTCTGCTAAATAATGACCTAGAGGAACACAGTTTTTATTTTTCTGCGTGCAAAAGCCTCCCTTGCTATGCGTAGCTACTGCATAGGAGAGGGAGTGGGGTATGAAATTTGCTAAAATTCCTCTCGGCACACCAATGTCATTATTGTTACTAGCTCCTCCCTCCCCGCCTAATCACCCCTGCCTTAGCATCCCGCCGAAGGAAGGCTGTTTGAGCCTTCCTCAAGCCTTCCTGCATCCTTGCTGAAGGAGCCTTGATCTGCCTTAGCCCATATCCTGCTGAAGGAGCGTTGGTTTAATCCCCCGCCGTAGGAGCAGGGGGGGGATAGGCGGATTAGAGGCGGGGATGCTAAGGCGGGGATTAGAGGCGGGATGCTAAGGCGGGGATTAGGCGGGGATGCTAAGGCGGGGGAGGGGGGAGGGAGTGTGGATTTATATGAAATAAACGCAACGTGACCAAGCTCCTGCAAGCAAGCAAGCAAGCTCTTAAAGGAAAACTTTGTTATATTATACGATTTAAACTTCAATAGTAATAAAATAATTTCTCCTGGATTCTTCAGGGAATCCCTGGCGGGATTCCTCCTCCTTCGGCGGAAAGTCTATTTTATTTGATATTTACATATAAATAAGGACTATATCTTTAATCCATTTCTCAATGAAATGGATGTATCACGCATAGTCTCTGAGGGTCCCATACTTAGACTAAGTCTAATGAGTTTCCTGCTTATTCTCTCCTGCAAACTGGGGCTAAGCTTTTCCCCACCTGCTCTTGTTCAGTCATACCAAGATAGATGGTGGTGAAGTGGTTTTCCAGCATACAGTGATATTCTACATAGCAATTACTTACTATTCGGGCACAGGTTAAATACTCCGCACTCCATTTCTCTTTATACCACTAGCAAATAAAAAATACATATGTAAACTAGGAGGTAATAATCAGAAACTAATATTATTAAGTCTAGGGAATCTTTTGGTCTGATTAAAAGCCAAATTTACTTTTAAACTCCTACAAAGTTATTTAACTCCATTGTAGAAGTAGTTTTCTACCTGACGGAAGCATATGGCTTCCATCCAGTAATTTCAAGACTTGAGCTTCGCGTGTAGTCTCTGAGGATCCTACTAATAATTAATTACTTTGGTTTCATGCATATTCTTCCCTTGTATACATAAGTGAGGTAATGACTAATTCGAAGTGCCATATTTTAAACTTTATTTAATTCCGTTTCCTTAGTGGGAACTGGTCAGGGATTCCTAAAGGGAATCCTCCGGATTAGCATTTACCCCAATTTTCAAGCGTGTCGTCTATGGAATTGTTAACTGGAAGCTAGCTTCCATAATTCGAGAGATTCATGCATATTGCGTAGTCATAATAAAGATCTTTACAAATCTCCACGGCATTCCCCTTTTTATCAGAAGAGAAAAAATATATTTACAATGCTAGTTTCCTTCCTTTCCTCGTATCCTCTCTTCTGTGTGGGGATTAGCTTCATGCGTAGCTACAGGAGGAGGGGGAAAAGAGGTGGTAAACCCCCTGGAAGGTTCTAGCCTCCTTTTCTTTCCTCAGGAAGAAAGGAAGGCTAAACCTTTAGCCTCTCTTTTCAAAGGAGCCTTTTTCCCCTCCTCGAAGTTTTGCCTCCTTTCTCTGGCGAGAAGGGAGTGCTTTTCAGAAAAGCCTCCTCCGAAGAGGGAGGAGGAAGCTTGCAGAGGAAGGGACTTATAAAAAGGCAAGTTGGTACGGGGTAAAAGGGGGTTTAGATAAGTAATTTATCTAAATGGCTGTCTCAATCTTAAATTCCTGTTCTAGCTCTATTCATTCTTACTTTCAATTGGTCTATTATTAAGATATATTAGCATCTGTGTAATGCTGATTACTAGGGGAACATTAATTTGGACTGCTTGACTTCAATCAATATAATTCTCAGATGTTTAGAAGTGAATAATGGAAAAACTTTCTGAAATAATTAGTAATAATTCTGTAAAGAGTTACGACTTGATGCAGCTAAAGTGCGAAATATTCATTACCTGTAGATAATCTGTTTTCTTAGTTAAAAGATTACAATTTAAGAAACCTGCTATTTCATGCATAATACTGAAGTAGCTTGCATTAGTTTTAGGTTCTATCATTCTTTTTGTTTCTATTCTCTAATCATACAAGACAATTTTTTTCTTTTAGGAGCCCCATTTTCTTTTTTTAGTATGTTGTATAGAAAATCCTCCCATTCCTGCATCCACAAAACCCAAGTAATCAACTATCATTACTTAAACTTCCTTTTTTATAGGCAGTTTAGGATATTTGATCCATATGGATTTTGGTTTAAACCAGTCTATTAAAAGATAAAGCTGGTTAATTTCTTGGTGTTCTTAATTTCCCATTAAGTAAACTAACTAATCTTTTTTAAGCTCCTTTTACTGAGAGAAACAGTTAATACACATGTGTGGCATTATCTTTAGGTTTATATCTAATATGTCCATATTTTATTATATTAAGTAAATATAATGCTAAAGGTGTCTATCTTTTAAATTAAAAGTAATACAAAATCTTGGATTTATGTTTTTTTTTGTAAAATTTTTGGATATTCAACATGTCCATCACTCCTTCAAATAAGCCGGCTAGATACAACTACTTTTGTGTAAAGCAAACTTGTTTTCGTAAATATATTTCTCTTCTTTTACAATGGGTCCATTTTTTGCCATATCTGGACCCCTATCAATAAAGGTAATAAAGTTCATTTAACGCATAATCTTTCGAATAAACAATGGACTATATCTTGAACTTAAATAGATACTATTTAATGTTCCGCTACATGTATAGTCTCTGAAGATCCTACGTTATCTTATTAAGTATATTTATCTTCGGGAGTGCAGCCAGCCTTCCTACTGCTCCTTAAAGACAATCCTGCCCTGCAAAAAAAAATAAGATACAGTGTCTATTGAATAAAATAATTTGGTTTCTGGCGGATTATCTATTATTTAGCCTATTTACATGGGGTTGGCTAAATATTTACTTTAATTTTTAGACCATAGTAGCCGCTTAGATATATTAAGTCTTCTACAGTACTATAAAGTAACTTTAAGTATCTTTCCTGCAAATAGTCGCGTAATAAGATAAATCTCCTCAGTTTACCACGGCAACTTACACTTTTTTTGGTGCTGAGCTCATGTATTATTTCTCCTCCTCCCCATAATCCCGCCGTAGGAGTGGCAATTTTTCCTTCTAATCTCGTATCATCTCTTCTGGTGGGGATTAGCTTCGAAGGAGCAGGGGGATGCTACAGGCGGGATGCTAAGGTGGAGGGGATTAATAAATATAATTTAATCAATATAAGTTGTGGCATATGCTTTAAATGTTTTCACAAAAGTAGTTCTCAGTTTTATTAAAATCTTTACGTTGCCTTATATTAGCTAACTCTCAACTACCACCTGGTACATTATTATTACCCTTTCTTCCTTAATGAAGCTCTATTATTACTTGCGATCAGGCTAAATAATCCAGATATTTTGAACTCAATAAAGGATATTCCAGTTAAAATACTCTCTTAATATGTCTAAACTCTTTTCGGTTTATGCAAGTTATAAGAATAAAACTAAGGAAAAATTTTGTCATCTATTAATCGATTTCTACTATTTAGATTTACGTTGCCTAAATATGCAGCTATTTCCGACATAATAAAATAAAAAGATGAATGGGGGTAATTATCCAATAAAGAAGCTTTGGTTTCATTTTCTATATAATTTTCTCAGTTCTTAAGATATGCCGTTTGTTTAATTTCAATCTCATATAAGTGGAACAACTTATCTTAGATGTCTCTTAGTTCTCTTAGATAAAGATAGTTGAAAATTTCTCATCAGTGCTCGAGAAAACCTGCTAACTTCATGCATTACTGTCTATAGCTGAATTATCTCAAAAGCTTTTTTTTCCAAAGGATAAATAGAACCAAGTATTTCTTTTGTAGCAGGTAATTTAGATTGCAGTATTATTTTTAATATAATCATTATACCAGCTTCATTATTTACTCTACCTAAAGCCTCAGCGCTTAGGCGTTCTCATGTATCCGTTTATAATTGTAGTAAGCTTTAAAAAAACACTCCAATGTTTCTTGGTATTTGTCATACAAAACATAACCTCTATCTGGCTTATCATAAACTCATACCACACTCCAGTTAATTCACATAAATAATTAGCTAGTTGTAAATCCTCACGTTTAAAAACTATTACATAAACTTTGGTCTATATTTCTTGGCTTTACCATAAGTGATCATGAACAGCTAAGTGGATCCATCCTCTCTATTAAATCCCAAGGCAAATAAGCTGAAAACTGAGGGGGATGGCAAAATTTTAGTACTATACTTCCTTTTTTATATCCCATATAAACATGACCTGATAGTAATAGTAAATAAACTCGAGCTAGCACTGTTGTTTAACTTTCATGTGAGCGGGGGATAAGAGGAGAGGGTGCTTCCCTCTGGCTAAGAAGGGGGTAGAAAATGAATAATATTATCAGTGGAGATTGCATCAATAGTATGTAAGAAGGCTCAAAAGGTTTTATTGACTGGCTACAGAAGGGGAATTTATGAATGGCAAGTGTCTCTCGAGAGAATGCTAAGTAAAAAGAAAAGATGCAAAACCTCCAATGTTTTTATTAAGGTAATCTGACTTCACTTCAGGCGGTTAGCACCCTGCCTCTTATCATCCCAAAATTCCCGGGATTAGACGAGGGGTGTGTTTCGGAGGGGCTGCTTGCCGGAGATGGAATATTTCGTAAAAACATAATTGCTTTTTAAAAGAAAAGCAACCAAAATTAAAGCTAATCCAATTTACATAAGTTTTAGCGTTACGCATAAGAAACACCTCGAGAATATTTAAATATATATTGAAAAGTAAATTATTAAATTCATACTTTTATATGCTGCATAAAAAAAAAGCTGTTTTTACCGACTCGAGATAGGACATGCCTCGGCGGCAATACCCCCTCAAAGCAACTGTGCTTTGCGAGCTCGCCCCGCAACACGGCTTCCACCTGATCTCATTACCGCTTTCGATATGATCATTCTATAAGTTGATTTTCATCTTACAGGATAACAGCCTCGCATCTACAGATGGCATATTTAATGTTTATGCTCTTTGTGACATTTCAGATGAGAGCTTAACGCAAGATTATTAGATAACTCTGAGTTTTCTCCTCCTCTTTTTGATTGGCATTATGTGGTGCATGTGTACAGAATTTTTGTAGAAGATAAGTTTCTCTATTGGTCTGCCACATAATTTACATAGTCCCTTCTGACTCTTGAATAATTTTTTCTTTTCCTCCCCTGCCTATGCTGTAGCTACGCATGCATAGCAAGAGGGCAGGGGGTATGAAATAGCGATGGTGTCTTTGAACTGGCGTTCCAATAAAAAGCCTGCGCTAGTTTGAACCAAGCTCACTGCCTCTATATTCCTGGGCTGAAATGCATGTATTCCCTCTAAGATTTACTGGGAGCATATATTTTAAGTTGGCTGAAAGTATTGGGCGATGATTCGATGGGATTAAGTAAATATGTAACTCTAGTCTTACTTTCTTTCGAATATCTTGACTCTGTTTTTTGAAACCCCGTGGAATACTTCCCCATTTGGCGTTTTTGAACTTCACATATCTCCACTTTTTATTTCCCCTCTCCAAACTCTCGTGTTTACTTCATTACTCTCCGGATTGGGCATGAGTCAGCATCGATTTCATCTTATGTTCTTCTTTGTAGTTAAAAAATACATATTAGCTAATTTCTTTTTACCCAGAGTCGGGTGTTTCTCTCGCATTCAATCTCAAACGATATTATAAAGAGCATTTCGCGCTATTGAGCGATATTCCGAGCTGTTCTCCATATTGTAGTATTGCGCTCATCCTCTGGCAATTGGATTTTAATTTGAAATTAGTGCCCAGCTGAAAGGTTCTCAGAAGATTTAATAATCTCTTTCAATTTATTTATAAAAGTAATCACTTTTATCTTCTATTTGGACATAGTGCTATAACCCTTCTGCAAGTCCCTTCCATATACCATGCTGTCTCTCTTCGCGGCTCACTTGTCTTGGTATACTTAAAGGTATAGCCTAAGAAATCTAATTGTGTGTTCCTTGGGCTAAAGACATTATTTTAGCTTTCTGTGAGAGAGTCATAAACCTCTTGCCTCAGTAATTAAGGTACTAAGTTGTAACAAATTATGGTTTATTGCTATTCTTGCTTTCTAGCCAGGACTATGAAGTC
>JAPWIX010000048.1:0-60465 GCA_028751805.1 Podosphaera xanthii
CTTTTATCACACAACAACGTGCGCTTACATATAAAGTGATTTGAAATTGATGACCCCGTTGAAGATATTGACGGTCCTGTTATAGATCATAATGGTAATAACAAATATGCACAGAATATTTATAATAAGCTCAAGAAAAATAAAATACCCACCAGAAGTAGCACTTGTTCTAGGTAACTGGATTGGATATGCCTGCCCAGGGTTATGAAGAGGGCTGTCAATGGCAGAAAAGATGATGATATCAGAATTACGTAAATGTAATGCGATACTGTTATCTCTTGAAATTTGCAAAGTCCGGACAGCATAGAATGAAGGAAATACCCCATATGTTGATGCGTACTGTGCCTATGCCCAAGATATATAAAGGCTTACCTCTGCCATCATGAGGAAATGAAGCAAGTACTTTGCATTTGTATGTTAGGGCCAGACCAAGCCTACAGAAGATGATTATAAACGTACCCCATTACTGAAATATATGAAATAAAGTAAAGAAATGCCTTGGAATGGCTAAACAAATTAAATCATGATCAATATCATGGTTGACAATAACTGCAAATGTGTTGGACCGATATTCAGAGAACCACCGATGGTAATGCAAGCTGATTATGAACATTCTGGTAATACTATACGGCCGGAAGCAGCTGCGGTAAGCAGAATCTCGATGAGAAGAAGAAGGAACAGAGACTTGGGGAGCCATGTACCTTTCATGCAGAAGTTCTGTTGGCCTAGTGGGATCTGACCTGGAGCACACGCCGAATACACACACAGCAATATATGGGCAGAGGCATTGAAGCATTTATTGCACTATGAGGTACCGCCCTGGGTATTGATACGAGTCAGAAGAACCTGAAAGGTTATACGGATAATCCCTAACTTTGTATCCTCAAATATTCCCTTATATTTCTTATATATGGTGAAGGATTATTGGTATATGCACTAGCAATAAGAACCATGGGTAGAAAGTCACACACGTAAAGGGCAATTTATACTACTTTTACCATGACAAACGCTTTGAGTTGATCCTATATATGTTTCCATTGGTTATTTTAAGTGTGAATAACGATCAAACAATGTGCTCTGAGCGCTGGTAATCTTTTGACTATTCGCTAAAAGCTAATTTTAACTCAGTATGGTCGCTTGATTGTTAGATCTGATCAACCTGCCTGTCTCTGATTGAAAAAATGAAGGAGGGTAAACTTATTAAAACACAGACCTTTCAAGAGAAGAAGGACTGTTTTGGAAGTAATTTCAGACTGCGCATTGTTGTGATTCACGTGTGCACTTTGGCATGTGTGAAAACTCTACAGGAAAACTAGCTTAAAGTATGTGCAAAATGAAGCGTGGGCACTTCATTCTGTTATCTTGGGGCCCCTCACTGGCGTTCTGTAGCACATTCTCTCTCTCTACACGGATATCTGTATAGAAACTGCTCCATTACTGCTTATATTATGCAGATACAGATGAAAAAATATACCCCAATATGTGCCAGGATAATACAGCTAGAATGAAGCTTATTGCAAAAAGCCCAGTGGCATCAGCCCCGTTTCTTCAAAAGTGCATAGTGGACTTGTTGTTCCCAATTAAATGTGTGTGAGGCGTTAATAATCCTGATAAAGCTTGGTTATACATGTGGGTGAAGAACGGAAGGATATTGCGCCACTGTTGAGCTTCCCGCCAGAATCGTCTCAGCGCACACATTTACATGCTCTTCTTTGGATCAAGCATGGATTAACACCTCAAGAAGTGCGTGATCGTAATTCTCGATGAAAATTCTGAAACTTTCGGACATTCGATTGGTACAATACATTGAAGAGTGTACAGAAAGGAGAGGTTTTATACAGGTGACAATGGCCGCAGTAGATGTAAGAGCGCGTGAGGAAGAAGCATCGCTTCAGCTATCGATGTCCCAACACCACTTTGCCTTCCTGAGAAAGCTCCTGCTCGTGTGTGAGTCTCACTTTAGCAATGAGTCCAGAAACAAGAATAGCAAAGAAGTGTACTACCAGTAACTCAGTGGTCTAATATGTGTTTGAGGTAGTGGTAGAATCTCGTTTTATTTGAATCAAATAGACCTTGTGGCTGTGAAAAAGGAGGGTGTCAAGCCAGCCAAACACTTCCATATGTAACTGTAAACCATGATTTCCAAGGACCACCTATGTCTTAGTCTCTTCCATTGATCCTGGCTGGAAGTCTCTCTAAACTCACGCAAAGGAGGCCTAGCTGAATACATTTTTAACTATCCTGACTGCTTTCTCGTGAGATGTAATACAGATGTCACTAATATATTGTGAATTGCAGCTATTAAAGCTGTTATAAGCTTACACTGTGACTTAGATCTCAGTAGCCAAGTTTGTTCACATCGCCAATATTTGATGCTGTTAAAACTGTATTTGAAAAAAAATGAAGACATTCTTGCGATGTTGATGCTAGTAAATGAGTAAAGGCACGCCCGATCATGGTAAAGATTGTAAATGCGCTAACAGCCGTAAGAAAATTGGTGTGCTCCTATGACATGTCTTTATCGTGAGACATCCGGACCATTACTACAGACTTTATATAGTTCATTGTATATGGTATTGTACAATTTGTTAATCTCCATATTATCAAAGAACAGTTTGGTATTCACTTCCATATAGATCTGAGCAAAAACAAGAGATAGTTGATTACTATCACGCTGGGGGTAGAAGAGGAGTCAATTGTATCATTGTCCTGTGTATTCAATATATATACAGGCCATCTATATATGGTGATGTTTGTCTAATATGACTGGGTAACTATGTACTTCTACTAAAGTATTTATTGGCCCTACGCTCAAGAAGAACTAAATACAGTAAATAATAATAAGTAATAATGAAGCAGCAACTTGCATCCTTATCATTTCAGGAGGATGGACAGTGCTGATGAAACCCCCCAGATTTATTCCGGCACATATCTCCAGAAAGATACCACAGAATGCTTACATCACTGTGCCTGTAAATACTGAACAACCTTCATGCAGAGCTCACTCACATTTTTACTGTATATTCTGATATTGATGAAGACACATCTGGGAAACTATAGTTCCAGATGATAAAGAAGATACTGATGAAGATCACCCACTGCAGACATCATGAGTGGTATTGACTGAAATATGAGTTCATCCATAATACTAAGACATCCAAAGGAAAGAGTGTAAAAGGTCCAAACCAAGTAAACCTATACATCAATTATTTCTGACACACCTGAGCTTTGACTGGAAAAATACTCTTATGACATTGATTAAACGGAAGAAAACATGGTCCCAATACTGACAGGAGGAACACTTTACCACGTAAGGATGAAACCGTAGAACTACTACTGTTATTTAACAATGCTGTGTATTTTTCAAACCATGGCGTTCTGGCAAGGATCTCAAAGCCAATACAGAAAACTTGGGATACCTCGTTATTTCGATCTGCGTGATTTTACCAGAAAGACAAGTGACTACTCATCGCGAAGAACTTCGCCATATAAAACATGAATGTCTACATGATGCAAAAAGGATGATGCATTATGCATCAAAGAAAGAAAAATGCAGTTAACTCCTGGTCATCTACCTGTGCAACATATCTGACATATATTGTTGTGACATGCATTATCAGTGAAGTGAAGTAGAGCAAGTATAGGAAGACTCAGAGAAGATCTACTGGAACGTGTAAGAAAACAGTCTAATAAAGAGGGCACGTGGAGTATCCAGAATAATAAGAACTTGATGAATCCTAATGAAGAGGTAAATTAATATTGACTAGGGTGGACAGATAGAGACTGATGTACAGATATCAGCATGTGTCCTCAATTTGAAGGCATGTTGCGACTCTGGTTTAAATTCCACCGCACAGTGGAGTGATTTTACTTCAGACAAAGAAAAGAAGAGGTTATTCTGCCTTCGAACTTCCGAAACAATTGCAAAGAGAAAAACAAGTTATATAAGCTAAACAGAACTAGAAGATCATGAATGTAGGACTGGGTCCCGATACCGTTAAAGAGAGTGGATCGGTCTTACTTACACAAAATGGACTTTCCAAGTGATGCCAGAAAAAAGAGGATAAACAGCTTACTACAACAACCATCACTGTGAAATTTTCCTTGAATACAGAAGAGAACATATGAGTAGCTTTTAGAATAGCTTATAAATCCATGCAACTCACCACCAACTGGAGAAAATTTACTGTCATATATATTTGTTTGCTGGTATGTAAGCTTTAGGTACAGGAAAATCACAGAAGTAATCAAAAGCATGGGAAACATTTCCCTTTAAACGAAAGGAATCAACCTTTTGGCTTTCAGATTTTGATGGATTGACTTGGCTCCAGCAGCCTCTGCAGCTGCTGTTGTAGAGGGTTCAACTTGTATCATTCCACGTTAGGCTTTTAAAAATCAACCCCTACTAGAAAACTGTGTCCCGGCGCCTTCGAATACTGTCAGAGAGCGATTAGAGCAATGTGGAGCTATATATTTTTAGATGAAATATCCGCATGGTAGATTGCACCAGCTTTTTTATGAGATGAGTGCTCAGATGTGTATAGCTACTGTGTGGTCTCTTATTCGAGCTATCCTTTTGGGTCAAAAAACTTTGTCAATTTGGTACAGGTGACACCATGCTCAATTACCTACCAGGATTAAATATAGCTGGCCCAGCATATATGCCGTGACACTGTAAGTTTCTGTATGTCCTTTTACATAGAACACATGCTCTCAATACAAAAACAATCTATAGGAAAAGCACATTATCATCATCAGTTACCGTTTTCGTGTGGTTATGCTTCGCCCATGAAATGATGAGCCAGAAGGACAAATGATGGCGATGAAGAGAGGATGCACTGCCTATAGAACAATGTATTGGAAAATCTACACGACGTATAAGAAAGTGCACTGGCAAGCTGACTTGGATCTTATGTTGCCGTGTGTTGCTGGGAGAGGTCCTAACTTAATCACTAAAATATACGATAAAATTTCAGATCAGTTCTATTATTGCCATCCTGCTGGCCGTACGCAGCTGAGATCAGACTAATATTATTACAGGAAGTAGGTCTCTTTTGCATGGCAGACACTTTGGAGAGTCAAGCAGCGATTAACCACCTTCTATTCTATATGAATAAAATTCCAGAACATATAGGCTGATGATACCGAGAAAGAAGATTGAAGCATGTAAAGAGGAAAGAAACCCAGTTGATTTGACTAGACAGAACTGATAGAGTGTAAATGGGAAACATCCCAGGAGGCCCTATGGAATTTATGGCAGCATCAGAGAACAGAGCATCATCACTGAGCACTTCACCTATGCTTCACCTGTGTAAAAGAGGCATGCACCTGTTATGATAAGAAGATAACCAAGCCACTGAACTTTCTGCGAGTCTAAATGCAGTGCTGAAGCCAGAAGTTGATGATTGGACATCCACATCTACTGCCCGAGCTAAGAGAGAACACCTGTATTAGATATACTGTTTGTCAAGTTGGAAATACCCACCACTTTACAGAGGAGAATTCACAAATCTAGAGAGGTTTACTACCAGACAATGTTGTACCAATCAAAGATTAGCAAAGGATATTAAATGCAGTATGAATGACTTGATACCTTACTATTTTGATAACACGTGATCAAATCCCTGGCCAACTTGCCTACAAGATTTTTGCCATGACCAGACTTTTGCATCACAGGGAGAGAGAGACTAGACCATATAATCCAGTTTGATCCTGAATTCCTATCATAACATCAGTCTCTATATACAGCTCTTTCTCAGAAGAGATTCTACCTATCTGGAACTTTATATTATTACAGCCTACTTGATCCTAAAATTGGTTCCACAGGAAGTAAAGCTTAATCGTCCACTTAAACTTAGGAATTTAGGGAGCTTGAGATTCTTGGTTCTGATATCACTAAAGCTTAGATACTTGAGTAAAACTCCTCTAGCAATATCAATTACCGTGCAAATACTAGAGTCTACGCTGATCAAAACAGTTTCTATGATTGGAAAGGCAACAATTATACTACCTTCCAAAACTTTTCACCAAGATTGTTTCACACATTGGAATGATAAAAGATCCACTATATCAATCTACATCTCAATGCCAAATGAAATACTCCATGGCATTACCTATGATCGTTATCAATTTCAGATCAATGATGTTGATAATACGTCAGACACCCAATCATAATTTAGAAACTGATATTGATATGAATGCGCTGAAGTATTCCTAGTGATCTCTCCTCCTAGATCCAGCTTTGTCACTGCTAAAGGTACAGTCTACCACTTGAGTACTATAAGCAATATGGACAGGCCAAATGTATGCCAATAAGAAAAAGCGTAAAAGAACTGTATCCACTCACTAGACAAGGCCCCAGATGTACATTCTCACTGGAACTGCTGCAACCTGGAGCTGTGTACATATGACGAAGTATCACTTATACAATACTAAAGACATTATATATGTCAATAATGCAATGATGATGCGCAGTAAGCCGCTGGGCCAGCATGAGATGAATATATTCATTTATGCTTAACAGTATGCATGGGAGGACCCCAAGATAGATGATTGAACGTAATCAAGAGATTCTGCATTACAAACAAGAATGCAATGCGATTTACATGCTACAGATTTTCATCATGTGATACACAGTACAAGAGACTGATATACTAATTGCCTTACAGTGTAGAGAGTTATTCAAAGGATGATTTAAATAAATACTATAGATTACTCCCAAGTGTTGTGTTTTGCAACCTACAACTTCCTTCAAAACAGTACTACAAATTATCATTGGGATATAACATCGACCAGGAAGAGCTCAGTGTGCCATTACACCTGTTACGGTCACTATCACTTCATATTATACCAATAAAAGAGTGCCAGTAGTAGAGGAACCACTGCCTTTATCTCATATTGAGTTTGGATCATCTCACTCCTCCTGTAGTTGTGTTGTGTACATGTCACAAACTAATAAAATATCTAAAACATTTTCTATAAGTGAAACATGATTTGGACATACCAATTAGATACTATCCTATCTGGTCTTGTGTATTATGGTGGCAATCATTTCACATGTAGAGTGTTTGAATAGAGCAGAGTAACTGTTAGTATTCCAGATGGTGCGAGAGATCAGGAAGGAACACCTATAAAGGAGGGAAATATGGGTAATATACTCCTAACTTACACATCCCCTACTGTGAACACGTGGAAGAAAACATACTCCCATTTATGCTCATATATTCTATTGTGATGTGCTATAGGTAGTGCCATGACTAGATCCAGCAATGATATAAGTTGTACAATGACCTGCACTCCACGTGACACTCCTGCTCAAATAGAACACTCTGGTGTGCCTTTTATTCTTGACAGGCAATGGGTCTTCAGAACAAATATTGAAGGCAAGGTCAAAGAGAACATGCCTCAAGTCAAATTTGAGGACTAGAGATAAGAGAGTATACATAAAGAAGATTCGAAGAGAAGACCAGATGGTTGCTGTGTATATAATCAGAGCCCACCTAAGGTAGGAAATCATTACTGAGACTGGGCCAGAATGACTGTCAGAGCATAGGTGACTCCTGACCCAGGGAAGAGCAGATATTAGAATACAAGTGTTACCAAATTATGCTGAGCAGGCTGATTCCTGTTCACCAATCTAGAAGGGGAGATGATTTTCTGTCTATCTCATGCACTATATCCATACAGATGCCGCACTTGAGTGAGTTAAGTAATCAATTGCTCTAGACAGACACAATGAAGTAAAGAATACAGAGAACACATATACTCTTCACATCGTTGCATGATTATAATCCTGCCTTAGCTTATTATGTAAGTAAAATAAATCATAACACACATCTTAAAAGATATAAAAATTTACAGGACCATACCATGATGAGTTAGACATGTAGAAAGCACTCTCTTGCAAAGAGCATTTACTCAGGAGTACCCCACACTAAGAGCGTGCTAAAATAACAGTGATTTGACACTTTGAGAGCTGCAGTACAATCATCCCCAGGACGAAGAAAGTATCGTGAAAAGTTTAGGATATTAACTTTCTTGGGATCAGGTTATTAAAACTTCATCTGAGAGTCTTCTCGCACAACCTTATGCCGCCAAGTCTGCCGCCAATTGTGATGTCTATACATCCCTTAATGGCTGTATTTATGTATTGGTGTTTCTCTTCGTAGGCGGTCCTTTTGCCCCAGCAATCGAAACTTGCTGTTTGGTAATTATCCAGGTATGTGTACAAGGAATAACTTTGATGATTTTTTTGCATCGTGTTTACCAATGTTTTGTCTGGGGTCTCTGTGTGAATGTTTATGTTTACGGAAGAGTTGTCAATCAATACCATACCAGGAAGGGAGGATATCTCTCTTGCTGATCTGAATACTCAGAGTCCAGTGTCACACCACTTGTCAATGGACATGCACTCCCACCATATGAAATGACAACACACAGGGACATTGTACGTTAATTTTGCTGTATATTCTCTTCAATTCCCAGGTTACCTCACCACAATCCCCACTTTGTTTGAAACAGTCTTTTCCCCTCAATCTAGCCCACCTCTCATCTTTGACACTGTACCCTCCCCAGACAATAACTCACCCAGACTACTCTGAGCCCATACAGTCAAAACCAGCAAGATTGACAACGAACGATTGTGGACTCCACCGAGCAAGAAGTGTCTGGCACCACAACCACATCACCTTCATTACCTTTATATATGTTAAGACCCAAAACATGATGAACTATGTGCCTGAATAGGATGAAGCCAGAGGAAATTAGTCCCCATGACATCTCAGTCTAAGGTCGAAACCAAACTAAGATTGACAACAGAACCATTGTTGACTCCACCGAGCAAGAAGTGTCAGCGACCGCGAAGTCCCCGATCACCTGGCGCCACAACCACATCTCCTTCACTGGCGTTAGGGTCTGCAAGAACCTTGCATTCTGCCCGTGAGGCCTGCCAAACCTAGCAAGAAAAGAACCAAAAGAAAAGGTAGTTTAAACTGATTTACCTTCGTTCCTCAGGTATCGGAATCACCTTTATCTTGCCGCTCTCTTTCTACATGGAATTGCAATTCGATTTTCATGAAGCCCAGGATTCATCACTGGATTATGAAACTGGTCCGCTCTTCTGTCTATACCATGATAGTTAGACATGTAGAAGCACTCTTACAAGACATTACTCAGGAGTATTATATCAGTAGAAAATAGTCTGATGCAAGAGCAAATTAATATTAAAGAGTTTATCCTTAAAAGTAGACATCCAATTTTGACTGGAATGATTGAAACTCCTTCACCCAACAATCCACTCTTATCAGTGGCTGCCTCACTTAGCATGATCATTGTTCATAATTAACCAGAACCGGCGGCTTCCTCACATAGTGAACACGTTGATCTCCCATAACTTGTCTTGGTAGGGTTTGAAATGCTTGAGAACTCTTTGATGATCTAGAATGATATATATAGAATGAGTATTATTTAAATCCCTTTAACGAGGAATCGTTAGAGGGTGATTCTATGTGGACTTGTCCGATATTTATATAGTACCTAATTACACTCGCCATCTTTTTACTTTGTAATAATACATACATATATTGTAAAAATCACTAAGGAGCTCAGTTCTCTTCTATGCCTTCCATATATATTATCCTTGCCATATGACATCTGCTCATGACAATGAAGGGATGTGCTGGACTGTAAAGTCTCAAAGCATATGAAAGCATCTGTACTGCTTTGAATACATCAGACACTCTACAGATATAAGTCGATGCTTGTCATAGTTACCAGGTCTTGATAATCATGCTCCTGCAAGAATGGCCACTTTGAGTTGGCCTACATCCCTTCATCATAACACGGTCAACTACACTACTAACACCAACAACAACACCAACACCAACTCCAGCATGTTTCAGTCATAGATGTAAGCTATTTAGAAAGGTACCTGCTAGTAAGAAGGGTATCCTTCACAATGGTTCCTTTGGCCCAAGACTTATAAATGCCAATACTGGGCTGGCTACTCGAGCGGCCGGGGTGTTTCTGGGTGGCCGGGTGGCCTAGAGTGAAGGGTGGTCCTGATGGTAGAGTAGGAGGTCTTTACTTGAACTTTCAGCCCCTTGGTCCCTACCTGGGCGATACATTTGCAACATATTAGTGGAGTCAAT
This sequence comes from Podosphaera xanthii, assembly GCA_028751805.1. Taxonomy (NCBI): domain Eukaryota; kingdom Fungi; phylum Ascomycota; class Leotiomycetes; order Helotiales; family Erysiphaceae; genus Podosphaera; species Podosphaera xanthii. The sequence goes on from JAPWIX010000048.1 coordinate 10,149, forward strand.
GTATGCAATACAGGACTGGTGATGACGGGTGGGAAGATGAGAGATAGTCAATAGTGACTCACGAGGGGCTACTTTATCATCTATTGAACTTCATCGTGATATGTTCCTAAGAAGAAGTCGCCATACAAGGATGACATGTTTATTGTACCACCACCATATTTTCTTTTATGCAGCCCAACAACAACTACATCACAGCTTTCTACCATAAGACCTGCACTACATGTTCTTGGTTTTGCACATGTTAGGTTAGGTTAGGTTAGGTTAGGTTAGGTTAGGTTATCTCACAAGGAGTGAATGAGATCTATTCTGGTCTAATGTCAAACTCAATGGTAAAGATCATGCTTGTTTTTCTCAGCGCAAATTCACTCACAAATAGGTTGAGTGAGCAGCATCGAATCACTTGCAGTACTGGGCTAGTTACGGAGGCGGTCGGGGGTGTTTCTGAAGTAGCCCGGTGGCCCAGGGTGATGGGGTAGGGCGCATATGGTGGTCTTGGAGGTAGAATAGGGTAGGTAATAGGGTAAGGGTGCTGGGAAATGGGTAGGGCAGGTGGGTAGAGCATATATAGTGAAAGCAGGCTGGGTTATGTATGGATAAAATGAGGAATATGGGCAGGGTGGATAGGAATGGAACAGTAGCCGATAAAAACGGAAAAATGGTAGAATAATAGTAGGGATGCTAGGGTGGGTGTACTGGATATCTGGGGATAGATCAGTAGGGTAAGCGGGGTGATCTGGAGGTGTTTCAGTAACTTTGTGAGTTTTGTGAATTAGGAAGAGCGGATCACATTGCTGGGTGTCGTTTCGATGGAATTGACGTATAGAATGTAAATTGTGGCCCGATTTGGACAACATGAAGGAGGTCGATTTTAAGGGTTCTGACTATTTGACAAACATTGATAAATGTATAAGATGGTTAAAATCAAATTTGGGATTAATCGGTCCATTTGTTCCAAAGTTATAGCATAAGCGGTCAGCAAGATATTGCCCTATCAAGCGTGGTCAAGGGGTGGGCAGGCCAGAACTGGGGATATAGCGGTTCAATTGTCTTGGTTTTTGCTGTCATGGGTAGTCCTATATCAATACTAGGTGATAGGGAGAAGCACACCGGACACAAAAACAATGATCGTGGCCTTGGTAGTGGTGCGGCGTCTAGAGGAGGAGGAGGATAACATCTACCCTGGGTGTATTACCATGGTTAGAATGTCTTGATGGTGTTGAAGCAATGATTGGACAATATAGTTTGATGTTTGGGAAGTGATCTACGGTGCAACATTGGTCAAAATTGTCCTGCACTAATTGTGGGGCGCTGAGGGTGAAACAGTGTATTGGGCCACAGTATAATCACGAAACACCATTTTACGCGTTTTGGCACCATTGCTTAGTTGTGGTAATTTAGTTTAAATGTGTATAAACACTATTCAAAGCACCAGAACCACCGCTGGTGGATAGTGGAAAAAGCAAAACCATGTTTTTGATGGGGAGCAGGTGCACATGTAGTATTGGGTGTGTATATGGTCCAGATCTCTCTCAAATGCAGTGTGATCATGGTGCGGTGTGGTACAGGGCCAGGATACATCATACATAATGTTTCTGGGTGATCCAAGGGTGCTTGAATTTATGAGGTATTTGTGGACCAATACTCATTGGATATAAGCTCTACGTATCAAGAGGTAGATGTCCAAAACCGGATCTGAAGTGATCAACCAGTGTACACCTCTCAAAGTACTAACTACACTGTTATTGATGGTTGAGTAAAGACATCCCATTGTTTGGGATGATAGAAATGTAGCCTACATACACAAGATCTTACGGCGCAAAGTACTATCATTGCTCAGGGTGATTGCGTTAAACAGCCAACTCAAAGTCAAAGTTAAATATAAAATAAAAAACCAGGCATCGTGCCTGCCATGCTGCGATGCAGCAATGGCCTCTCCAAGTAAGACCAAAGTTCAATGAGTAAGTAAAATGGCACGATTTCCTGCAGCAAATGTGACCAGTAAAAAGTACAATGTATGTAGCATTGAGGAACAAGGACTGATGATCTGGATGGCAAGACTAAAGGCGAAACTAGAGTGTCAGGTTTTAGTGACGGTTGATCCAAACCAGCTGAATAGGACCAGGTAAGCGCAGGTGTAGGATTAATCGTTGCATCACACTTGTCTTATTAGGGGTTCTCACAGTGCTCAATTCTGAGTTGATTTTAAGGTGGATTCCGATGCTGATGTGGCGGCCGATTCTGATGGACAAAATCGTGAATTGGATGCCAGCGATACGATCACGTCTCTGGAGTCGAAACTTGAATCCGCTGCACAATTCTGGTTTCGATTCTGTGCGCGTGATTGCACTACCTTTCCGCATTCGGTTTTGTAGTACTAGAAAAAGTGTAGTAGATAAATAAGTCTTTGTATAATTTTTTGGTATCTTGCCTTTTTCCGCTATGACCACGTGTAGGCCAGCGCTGGTTGGTTCTTCTACCTCCTCCTCCATCCTTGCTCTACCATGCCAAAGCAGCCCAAACCAAAGAGCAAGAAGGCTAAAACTACCGGCAAGCAAATCAAAATGACTGTGAAAGGCAGTTCGAAGCCAACCACGAAAAGTCTGCGGAGCGCCCAGGTTGTTACCAGCAAAGAGGCTCCGAGGAAGACAGTTCCATCAGCATTACGCATACACTTGTTTTGTCTTTCCACGGTCCTCGTCTATGGGCTTCTGATACAACATACATGCATACAAAGCTGGACTGAAGACAACCACGTGACTTCTTTCATTTTAATCAACGAGGATAGAAGATAGACCAAGAGATCTCTGCTGGTCTTTCCCACTCCTAAAGGCGCTAACAGATCCACCTCCAATGGTGGAGGGAAGAAGAAGACAGAAGCATAATCTGATTATTTCTTTCAAGTGACCACACCTTCAAAATCAAAGTATTGACCTTCATATGCTCTCGCAAAGACAAAGGCCCAAAAGACGGCTTATTGTCTCAAGGTAAAGAACCAACTGAAGCAGTATGTTTACTTTATCTTGGCTTTCTCAGTTGCTTCTGATGACTTCTTGTATTTAGCATGTGCAATATCACTCATGAGTTGGCGGGCGAGATGGGTGAGACAGGTGCTGGTATTGTCGGCATGACAAATTGAGGAATCCTGCAGGAATGATTTGGTCAGGACATGGAGTAAGTGCTGTTCATGTTTTGCTATAGTGACTACAAGACTGATTTTGTGTCCTTGATTTAGAGGATGTAGTCAAACCGAGGCACCATGGTTCTTCAAGATCTCGGGCTCTGATCGACAAGCATCCTAACCTCGTCCCGACCAGACTCGGTAATAGCCAAGCAGATATTGATGCCAATATCATCATGAACATGAACGGTGGAGAGCGTGAAGCGGAGATCAAGGCTGGACTCGAGACAAGATAGAAGCGAACACGGGTGAAGTGGAAGTGGAGGAGAATAGTGATGGAGAAGACGGACTCAGTGAGGATGAAGAAGAACAGGAAGAAGAAGATGAGAATGATGATGGCACTGAGTTCCCCGCCAAAGTCTCCTCCACCGTCCCTGTTAAACGCACCGCTCCTGAGCCCAACTCTACCCCTTCCTGCTGGAAAGCGTGGAAACAACCACCTAAGAAACCCGCCCTCAATACTACCACTGCCACCCTCCGACAAAGCCTAAGCCTGAGAAGCCCAAAGTGAACGACTTCTCAGATGTTGTTCTTGCCGAAGAGGCTACACAGAAGTCCGCACACCAACTCGCAAAGCAAAGGTCAACTGCAAAGGGAAAAACACCAGGACAAGACAGATATGGCGAAGAATGCCTTGGCTTAAAGCGGGATAAGCAATAGACTAAGACTTTGCGGGCTGAGATTGAGCTGAAGAGGTTGTGGCAGAGGAGAATGCATATGGAAGGTGCGGTGGCTTCGTTGTCTCGCTCTCTCAGTCATACTCCACCATGGTACCCCTCTCAAGGTGGCCATGGTAGATTCTACAATTTATGCTTAGCGCGATGGATTTCATGCAAGACAACAATCTTCCTGCGTATAACGGGGATCTTAGTATATATAGAGGCGGCGAGAACAATTTCAGAGGTGTGGATGGAGGTGAGAAGAACAATTTTGAGGTCTGAATGGCGGTGTCGGAGGTGGATACGGAGTTCAGTAGTACAGAATTGGTATGCATGTATCTGTGATAGAATTGGTGCAAAAAGGCCGGAGAGGAGCCCAAGTTTAAAACCTGAGCAGCTGCGAAGATTTGCACCTATCGGATCGCAACAATACTAGAAATTCGACAAAGTGTCGCAAAGCGTGAAAACATACTCTCGGCAAGTTCCGGCCAACTCAAGCTCACCGCCAATGTTGCTACAGGTAGATATTTGCTTAAAATCAAGTTTAAACCTTGGATTCTGTGTGACATGTACTCAGAATGAGTTATTATCTATGATACAGCCTTAAAAATGGAGTTTCAGTGGTGTGTTGTGTCTGAACGAAGGCTGAACACTATTGTGGCCTAAGTGTGGGCGTGTGGCCCACCAGGCGCATGTGATGCTCAAACAATGCATGGGCTTGCTCAGGCACCACTTCTTGACCGTATTCCACTCTTTAGAGCTTGTCTTCATGTTGTCTTCAGTATAAGCTCACATATCAGATATCGAGTCCGAGAGTCTTTCGAAACAAGGTGAAGTGCCACTGTGGCCCAATGCCCACATGTGGGCTAACACAAGTAGTGCAAATTGTTTCACACAGTACACCAAAGTTGTGTCGTTTGGATTTATCTGATCAGGCTATAAATGCATAAAAGGTGTAGTTATGATTGTCGGACTTTGGTGTTGTAATTAAGGCATAAACATATAGAAGGAATTCTTAATCATCATCCACATCCGAGTCCTCTCCTGCCTCTCACCGCTCTCTTTCCTTCTATTCCTCTCCTCCCGCACCTGAAGAATATCTGCCTTCAGTTTAATGTCGATGAACCTTTGCTTTGGGCAAATTGCTTGAGGACCACAAAGGGTACACTGGTGAATGTGTGGTCTATGGTCTGGGTCTGAGTCCAAGATACACCTGCAGCTACAAAGGGGTCTCTTGCGGGATCGTAGTTTGGGTCACGGACGGCTATTTCAGAACGTAAAGCAAAGGTGTGAACAACAATACAAGTGGCAATCCAGTATGTGGCGAACTTGTGTGCCGTTCGTCGATGATGTTGACTCGAAGACTCTTGAGGGATTGGAGGCGGCCCTTGAGAAAACCGATAGCATGCTCAGATCAGATTTGGACCCTTGAGACATGGTTATTGAAGATCGTTGTCCGACTCATTGCACTCGAGCCTCTTGAACGGGTGCTATGAGCCATGTCTGGATCTGTCTAGGGTGTGAGTAAGATAGTACAGCTATAAGAGGCACTGTGTGGCATATAATGTCATGACATACGGGATACGCTAGGTCACCTAGACGAATTCATCTCCTTCGAGCAAATCTTCATGCTCATTAGGTATACAGGTGGGAAGCTAAGCTGTCAGTCGTGAGTACTACCGGTAAAGCCCGTATCGAAGTCGATGGTATGCAAATTTGGCAGTGAGATAATCTGCAGCACAAAAGTTTAGTTTGTACTATTGCTGAGGGCAAGACAAGAGCGAGTGAGGAAGAGGACAAAGAGTCGCACCTGGACATTAGAGAGTAGTTTGATTTGCGGTCATAGTAACTCTCACCAAACCAAAAGGATGCTCATATAGTGGGACAAGGGTGCCGTCCACCATGCAAAACCCATCCTGCCACTCCGCGCACGAATGATCCTCAACCCAAGATTTTGCCTCCTCCTTTTCCTTGTCGGTAGGAAAGCAAACGGTCTCATCTACAACATACCACCGCAGGAGCGCCGTCGTCGCATGACGAGTTGCATGCACAAACATGCCGACGCTATACCCAGACCATTCCGCCACTCATGATTGACTCGCTGCATTCCGCTGTGGCCAAAGCGGAAGAGGGTGATGGCGAGTTGATGGAAATAGGAATCTGCTCATTCTGGTGAGTTTTTGGTGAAGATGGAGTCGCCCTGGATACATTCGGCGAGGCATCGAACCGCTGGTGTGACCCGCAAGTTGCGGTGGAAAGGTCAGGTCGGTGTTACGATGCCTGAGGAACGAAGGTACATCGTTTATACTACTCCTTTCTTTTGCTTCTTTTCTTTGTTAGGTTTGGCGGTGACCCGCGCAGCGCAAGGTTCATGCAGACCCTAACCCTGTATTTTGGTCCACCGGACTGGTCCACAGACCTTCCACGTGACGTCTATCCTCGCTGAACTGTTATCTGCCTTGCCTTTGTTACCTAGCCCATCTGCACTGATAGGATGCCATCGGAGGTACGTTGACCTTTTGCTAGTCCTGTAGTGGTCCTTTTTGATCTTGTAATATCCATAGGAATTGGTCTTTCATCAAGACTTTGCGCTTGCACTGCATATTTCCATTTTGCACCCAACATGGAGTATCTTTATCATCATTACCAGACTGTCCTATTTTTCAGGAGTAGGTCCCTATATATCTACATCTACTAAATGCTACATCTACTAAATGCTAGCACATCTACTAAAATACAGACAGGAAGTATAACCAGGCGTGGAACATCACACAGTCATACATCTATTTGGCTCCATACACAAGGTCAGTGTGGCACTCCATTCTCACTGTTCTTTTTGATGTTTGACTCATAAAACACGTAAACCTGACTGTGTATAGGGTAGCAGACACCGTAGGCCACACATCATGTATCTATCTTTGGTAGGTATAGACATATCTCTAAACCTAATGCCAGCATGAGTGATCTTCGGGGAGTAATGTGCGGTGCGTGGATAAATGATCTTGGAGGTCGCTCAAACCGAACACTATCTCATCCATATCGTTCATTATTGCCCAATGTTACAGTAACGGGATAAGACATACCTGCTGCAGCCATCGTATTTTCTTCTCCGTCATCGATATCCGCCTCATAATCTGTATACGCCTGAGCATCATTATATTCTCCTGTACAGTAGTCGTAGTCTCCATATTCATCTTCATTGGCGTACGGATCCGCTAGGCCTGGCCACCTTATCATCATCAATACTTCGCCATGCCATTCCAGCCCAAGATGCTCTCTGATAGACTTATTCTCCGGGGCGGTCGGATCGTAGGTGTAATACATGTCGAAGCTTTGCATGCAGACTTGTAGATATTCTGTCGATACAAATGGTGATCTTGTGGACTTGGCCATTCATGATGTCGCTGGTCGTAACTGTGCCGTTGTCATCTACAGCAGCATCATACTCTTGAATTGACCCCTCGGAAGGGAAGCGAAGGCCCAGTATACCTGTTTATCTCAGTATATAAGCCTTTCAAGCTCAACCCGAGGCTACTCACGCATCATTGGGATCTATACTCAATATTAGTCTGTGCTACCGGTGTAGGTATTACATCAGAATACAGGACCTTCTATTATATGGCGAATATATGATACTCACCGAAGAAAGTGTAGAGCGTCAGAGTGCAGTATGAGGTTGGGGATTCAGAGACGTCGCTGCGCTCTAAAGAGCTATCTATTTATCGCTGCTCGCTCGGATGGTCCGGTTCTAGTGTGTTCTTATTTGCCTCGTGAATTGCCTCATGCATCTGGCTTTTTGTCAAAGTACATAACAATTACATACATACTCCACAAACAAATCAATAGGTACAAAACATGAGCAGTAGGTAGTAGCATCTAGCTATAGAGTACGAGGAAGGGTAGGTAAGCGTGTGAAGATATGATAAAATACCTGGCAGTATAAGATTGAAATTTACTAAATTAAAAAAAAAAAAATACAAAAAAGGTATGTTAGCCCAGTCAACCTCAGCACGCAGTTCTGGATTACAGTATATACCCCATCCTCGCATCAAGGCAATCATATTATAGACGTACTTCTTTCTTTCCTTCCTATCCCCATCAGCCAGCCCACATCTCGCAAAACTCGGATCTGCAGTATAGATGAGAGTTTCCCCAGTATCGCCACCGTAAAAGCAGGAAAGAACAGCTGCTTCACGCTGGAGCCAATAAAGCTGGACATCTTGGTTTTCCACAGGACCTGTTACAACTCGGCGATCAAGGGAGAGCAACTCGTATTTGAAGTTGAGCTCATGCAGCGCCCACATGGTGCTACGCTCTGTGATAAGGTCTTCCTCGTTTGATCGTAGTTTCGCTCGTGTGTAAATGTCGTGAATGTGAGGTCGAGGAAAGCCTTCATACCAACAACGCTCGCGAACCGTCCTCCAACAGGCATACTTTGTCGCATCTTTGAGGTCTGAAGATCGTCCGCCTCTGGAACACCACCGTCGAATGGAATACGAAGTATGTTATTCACTCTACCAGCGTTCATCACAGTTGATCGACCATTCGCCACACTGGCAATCCAGGCGGGCTCTATAGCTTTCCATGTCTCGATCCTGATGAAGAATTCGGAGGGTTGGATTGTATAGAAGCTGAGTGGTTTCGGATAGGGTAGACAGCGATCATGGCGCCACGAGGGAGGTATTGGACGGAGGTAGAGAACTTCTAGATTGACATTGGCGAGGACATTATGCCAAGAAGGTATAGGGGCGGAGCCCAAGGGACATTGGGTTCCATGGTTTCCCGCTGCGTCAATTCTTGCAGGGACATCGACTAAATTTGAACTTGTCAGAATTATATCAAGGTGATAGATATGTGCAGGCATATACGTACGTGCTCTATTGCTCTCATTACGTCTCGCCGACATATACTTGCCGACTTGACGTGTTCCTTCCGGAAATGCTGGTGTGTCGGACATCCATCCAGGAATATTGGCAGCCGTAATTGCGTTGATACTGAACGCGTCTGGTGTGGTGAAGAATACACGGGAATGATATCGGATCGCGTGGTAACGGCTGGCTGTTGGTTTATAAGAACCTTTGAATATTAAAACCCGGCCTCGGTCGTAGGTTGTCGTCCAGGGCCAAGTTCAGCGACAGAAGTCAAGCGGCTCTCGGGCGAATGATTTGCTTGCGAACGTGTTGTAACGCTGCAGGAGCCAAACTGGGACTCCCATGCGCGAGGAACGCTGCAACAGTTCCTTCATCAGTCGCATACGCACCGACCACATGTGATGTGCTGGTGGCTGGTTCGACAGTGAATTGTTGTGCCGGCTGGTGGAACTTTCGGTACCAGTTGTCGAGACCGGCGATTTCGAGCCACGCCGCGGCAAATGTCGGCATAAAGGAATTTGGTGGAATGTAGAGTCGATTGGATTGTCTCGAGACGAGCGTAGTTGGCGTCGCATCCGATTAATGAGCTCTTCGACTTGTGGCGTATGCTGGGCGTGGCGTGGATTGTGTTGGCGTAGGAATGTGAGGAGCGCAGACCCACGAGTCTTCATGGTGTCGATGGAATGTAGAAGGTTGGTTAGCATCAAACCCGAATGCGTACAAGTTTGTCGGACATGGGTTTTCCTGAAGTCGGATAAGCGTCCTCGATATCGCTGTCTTTGAGCGCTGAAAACATATGCTCGTGGCGCAGAGATCATCGGCTTCAGTCCTCGGGGTGCGAGGGATGCAAACGATGTGTGGAATGGATGGGTCGGCGAACTGGGGTACGAAGAGATATTCGTCTGGTCCATAGAAACCATCGAAGCGGGCGAAGGTCTCGTGTATGTCGAGGTTGATGCTGGGGATCCAATTTGCGTTGGCGAAGATATGAACGAATCGTACTTCATGAGGTGGGCCCCAACAAGGCCGTCGAATACACCTATTTCTTCTGTAAGGTTATTTGTTAGTAACATTTAACACAGGTCATATTCAACGTACCTCCCCAGTCCGCATTTGCAAATATATGCGGCACTTCAACCGTCGTAGAGTACTCATATTCACTTGATCCATGGTCTGGGCTGGCTGGAGTTTCCGTGGCATATTCCATACTGCAAAACTATCAGTCAGTAGGTGGAGCATACACAATTCGAGTATTATGGAAACATTCGCCCATGCCAGTGGTGATGCATGAAGACACCGGCCTGTTGTCGCTACACAGCCTGCTGGGTATACAGCACGGATATAGTAGCATCCTGTGAGTGACACGCGAAGCGCCGAGCGTCGTCTGTACCGGTGTCAGGACAGGGCCACCCGCCCTGTCAACTTGCATATACAGCGACTCGGTCTACTGCAGGGTTTTAGGGGCGACTCGAAGTCTACCCCCACGCTATTTTGATAGTATTAGGGGCGACTCGAAGTCTACCCCACGCTATTTTGATAGTATGAAGAATCTGACTTACATGTTGTTGGGGAGACGGTGCGTGGTGAGGGTTAGCGAACGAGTGTGATGGAAAGTCGTGTTCACGACTTGCAGCTCGGTCGTTATTGTCTCACGCTGTCTTTGTGCCACTTTGTGTGGCCCTCTTTGTTGAAAGGGCTAATGTTTCACACAAAACAGTGTATCTACCCGATTGTATATACTACAATATGTTTGGGAGCTTTATATGAGTGCCAACTCCACGTTACCGTCGGGCGTTGGACTCGAAACTGTCCACAATCTGACATACTCTGATATAACACGACGGCTAGGACGTCACCCAACTCTCCCTCCAGCTCACCCACCATGGCACTCTGTCTGTTCCTGTCAATCCAGTCCGTGGTCTCCCTCGTGACCGACAGTATAGCCTTATTGTCATCGTCCGAGTTCTTGCTACCCACGCCCTCCTGGTCGCCGAACTGGCCCTCACGTTGGATGTAGGAAGAGAGGGAGTTGAGGGCTTCGATGCGACGGTGTTGAGCCTCATCCTGGCGCACGAACTCCTCGGCCTCCTTGATCATGTGCTTGATTTCGTGCTTGGAGAGACGACCCTTGTCGTTGGTGATGGTGATAGACTCGGCCTTGCTACTATAGAGTCAAGGAAACGAAAGGAAAATCAGTCTCGAATTCAGAGGGTAGACGATGGAATGGTACGTACGTTCCCTTATCGGCGGCGCCAACCTTCATGGTACCATCGGCGTTGGCCTCGAAGGTGAGGTCGATCTGAGGGACACCACGGGAGCGGGAGGTTACCAGAGAGCTCGAACTTCCCCAGGAGGTTGTTGTCCTTGGTCAAATAATGTTCACCCTCGAACACCTGGATCAACACGGTGGGCTGGTTATCGGTCGCAGTCGAGAAGCTACGAATAATGCGTCAGCCGGATTGATGCGAATAATATAAAAGGAAAATAACGTACATTTGGGACTTGCGGGTGGGTATAACGGTGTTACGGGCGATGAGCTTGGTGAAAACACCGCCGGTGGTCTCGATACCGAGGGTAAGGGGTAGACATCGACGAGGACGACATCCTCGGTTCCTCCACACCGGATAGGATACCACCCTGGACGGCAGCACTATAGGCGACGGCCTCATCGGGTTGATACCCTGGACGGCTCCTTGCCACCGAAGAACTCCTTCAGGAGCTGCTGGACCTTGGGGATACGAGTCGAACCACCGACAAGGACAACCTATAAATCGGAATAGTCAATACCAAAAAAGGTATAGAGAGCAATCGACAGACCTCGTCGACATCCTCCTTCTTAACACCGGCGTCCTTGAGAACCTGCTCGACGGGCTTCATCGTCTTTCTGAAGAGGTCCAAGTTCAATTCCTCGAACTTGGCCCTGGTCAAGGTCTCGGAGAAGTCGTTGCCGCCCTCGAAGCTCTCAATCTCGATCCTCGTGTTCTGCTGGGAAGACAAAGTCCTCTTGGCCTGCTCGACCTCCTCTTCAGCTTTCCAAGCGCGAAGGTTGCCAGAAACGTCAGTGCCGGTCTTCTTCTTGTAGAGCTTGGTGAAGTACTCGATAACACGGTTGTCGAAATCCTCACCGCCGAGATGGGTGTCACCGGCGGTGGCGAGGACCTCGAAGACACCGTCATCGATGGAAAGGAGATATACATCGAAAGTACCACCGCCGAGATCGTAGACGATGATCTGAGACTCGCCACCCTTCTTGTCGAGACCGTAGACGATGGCTGCAGCTGTAGGCTCGTTGATGATACGGAGGACGTTCAGGCCAGCGATGGCGCCAGCATCCTTCGTGGCCTGGCGCTGCGCGTCGTTGAAGTCTGGTAAAGAATAGTGGGTAAGTTCAGATTCTGAAGTGGCAAGGTAGCGAACGACGTACAGGCTGGGGCGGTGACGACGGCGTGCGTGACCTTCTTGCCCAGGTAAGCCTCAGCGGTCTCCTTCATCTTCATCAAAACCATAGCGGAGATCTCCTCGGGTGTCTAAAGCGATGCATAAAACCCGTTTAGCAAACAATACTCGAAGTTGCGGGAGGTGAGAGAGATCGGCGTACGAAGTCATGGGGCGCTCCTTGTATTAAACTTGGACCGACGGCTTCCCACCCTTCTCAATGACCTTGAAAGGCCAGTGCTTGATGTTGTGCTTGATTTCAGGCTGGTCCATCTTGCGACCGATGAGGCGGCTTAGCATCGAACACGGTGGCTTCTGGGTTGGAGTGGAAGGCGTTCTTTGCCGAGTTACCAATTCTGCCAACGAAATACTATATCAGAATGCAAAACACGGTGAGTTTTGGAGAAGCAGATCCTTACCAATGTTCATCGTCAGTGAAAGAGACCCATGATGGCGTTATCCGGTGACCCTGGTCGTTGGCGATAATTTCGACACGTCCCCACGGTGAACACTGTCAAACAATGAGTCATTAAGGCGTACAGTCCCATGAGACATGAGAGACTCACACAACACACGAATACCTGTAGGCGTTGACACGTCGTGAGTAATTCTGCAGTTAGAATGATCCTGGAAGCTCGACATACGTTGTACCAAGATCTAGTGGTGAACAGGCGATCAGGACCAGTTTTCAAAGCACGAGAAGAAAGGGCACGTACCAATACCGATAACAGTGCCATAGTCAGGCTTTTCTGAATCTGCGCTTACTGGCGGGCAGAGGCAGATGAGTGCGACGAGGAGAACAAAGAGGAACGACAGGCCGGAGAAGAGCCGGCCTGTGTGCGTCCGCGAAGGACGGGACATTGCGGTGGTCTTTGTCAGCCAGGGCGTGCCAGACGACCTCTCCGCCGTCCATCTCGCCCTTCCGGGCGTTCATTTCCTTCCAGCGCTGCAATACCATATCCACCAGGACTTCCCTGTGCATCGGAATGCCTCACAACATCAGCCATCTCCTGTAACGCGTCTAACATCGTCCGACGGGTGAGCGGCCGTGAGCTGACGGAATAAGCACGGATTGTCGGTGTTGGAGAGTATGAGGGCTCAGGAAGTGGACCAGGTGAGCATGGAGGAAGAGCTCGGTGCGGTCGTGCAGGGGAGCTTGGCGATGTCTGCATCGGAGAGGTGCGAGGAGATGGAGAGGGGAGGAAGGAGAGAGGAGGGTTGCAGGGGGTCATGACGGGAGAGGTATCGCCGGAGAGGAGGGATGAGAGTTCGCGGAGGAGGATCGCGAGCTTCGGATAGGTAGGTTAGAGGAGGATGTCACGGATTACTGTCTTAGTCCCTGAATGAATATATGAGTATATACGCGTAGTAAGTGAAAAAAAAGTACCTGAGAGGCGCGATACCCGCACAAAGCCGGTAGAATCTCCCTAACGACATTCGCCTCCTCCCGTCAACTAGTTGTCCCGGTGCACCCAAGTGTGTAAATGAATCGGAGGACATGCGGGCGATGCTGCTGCGGGCGAGACGGGCGCAGAGGGTGCGACGGATGGAAAGACGAAGAGCGCGGATGGCGCCGGTGGAAGACTGGATGGCGGAGCGGATGGAGCGCGGCGGGTATTGAGTAGGAGAGGCCGGTGCGGAGAGCGGGATAAGGGGGAGGCAAGATCTGGAGCGGGGTGAGAGAGGGAGGGAGGTGGGAGGAGGTGGCGTTTGAGGATGAGGAAGCAGGTGAACGCGAGGGCCCGTTTAGGAGCGGGTCGAACGTGTTGACGATCTCGCGTTCGAGCGGGAGAGAGTCGAACTGGGTCAGGTCGTTGATGGAGAGTCTGGGCAGTGGAGAAGAGTAGAAAGCGAGGGCACGGAAGAGGATGGGGAGGATGGACTGTAGGTGGACGGGCGAGCGTGGTGATCTGCGCCAAGAGGTGGTTCAGGTAGACCGGGATGGCGATATCGAGGGACGTCGGTTTGTCGTTAAGCGGCGTTACGCTCGTGGGCGATGCGAGCGGGATGGATGCACTCGATGGGTGTCGTCGGTGCGAGTGCGTCAGTCGGGTCGGGGTCGTCGATTGCGTGGGGAGTTCGAGAGTACCAAACCAGTCCGAAGGCAGGGCAAGGGCGCGTTCGACGATGGATGCGAAGAACGCAAGCACACCTGCGATATCGGCCTCGCTCAGTCGTGCCAGTGTATCCGGGCGGGACATGAGTTCGGTGAGGAAGGCAGCGAGCCAGTCGACGGAGCGCTCTCTCTCTGTCCGGTCTGCAGCCTCGATCGCACACTCCGATACCGTCCGATCGCTTGCTCTGCAATGTGCTCTGCAGGATCCGGCTGATGCGAAGCGTCAGGTCTGGCGAACGGCACGCGCTGCTGTTCGACATCGCTTTGTACCAGAGCGAGAGGGACATCGAAGTGCGGGACAACGTCTGACGCGCGAGGTCGGGCGAGACTGCCTCTGTAATAGTATTAACATCACCGCTGTAAATTGTTGTGAGAGAAACGAAACAGACGCACCTCAGGAACTTGACCCCTCCCGTCGTCCTCGAACTTGAACCTTTCTGCCCCTGCTGACTCACCTCCAACCCCACCTCATCTCCCTCTCCCCGGCGTCTTCCCATCCTCCAACGCCCGCAGGAACCTCCGGCACCCCGTTCTGCAGCAGGTGCATACCGAGAAGCTGGGCTGAGGCGGAGGTCGGGTTGTGAATCACGTCGGTGAGTAGGGCGATTGAGGTGCGTGAGATGGGAGTGAGTTTCTTAGTCGGGCGTCGTTAGGGATGTGGAGGCGGGAAGAGGGGTGGGGGTGAGGGCATGGGTTTATGGGAAGAGTATGAGAGAGGTTTATTGTGCGGGTTTGGGGAGGTCGAAGGGGCGTTACGGGTTTCGCATTATTCGATAGGTGGACGGGCGAGAGCGTGGTGATCTGCGCTGAGAGGTGGTTCAGGTAGACCGGGATGGCGATATCGCGGGACGTCGGTTTGTCGTTAGCGGCGTTACGCTCGTATGCGCTCGATGGGTGGCTAGGTGCGAGTGCGTTTGTCGAACTTAGGAGCGGGTATTCGTTCGGACGAAGGCTTGGAATGAGGGGAGGCGTTGTTACGGAAAACCCATCGGCTGGAGCGAGGCGGGACATTTGAATGGGTTGGGGTTGGTGGTGGTGGTGGTGGTGGTCAGACGCGACGGCGGAATAAAGGAGGGATCGGGGTTAGTGGTGTGCCACACGGAAGCAAATACGAAACCGAAACGAAAATAAAGGTGGGAAAGACTGGGACGCACTTCGTTTGGCGGGTGACGTTTCTGCATCGGATTGTTTGGATCTCGGCTCGTGCTAAGTGCACTAGAGCCCGTTGCAAGTGGCTAGAGAAGGAGGAAGGAGGAGCGAAGTGGTACGGGTACGCGCAAAGCGATGGACGGAAAGCACGGAACGGTGGGAGTGTCGCTCGGGACTGCAGGTGGACGGGCGAGCGTGCGGAGCTGGGAGGAGCTCAGGTAGACCGGGATGCAGATATCGATAGGGCGTCGGGTTGTCGTTAGTGGCGTTACTCTCATTGGCGAGGCGAGCGGGATGGATGCGTCGATGGGTGGCGCCGGTGCGAGTGCGCCAGTCGGGTCGGGGTCGTCGTTTGCGTGGGGAGTTCGAGAGTACCAAACCATTCCGTGGGCAGGGCAAGGGCGCGTTCGACGATGGACGAAGAAGGCGACAACGCCTGTGACGTGTCCCTACAGTAGATATATCAGCATATAGGCATGGTAAGAGAAACAGAGAGCATACTCGAGAGGCGCGCCCATGCCCTGTCCATCAAATCGGTATCCATATTCAAGTACGATATCCAGCGGGTAGACGGTAAGGACATAAGCCAGACGAGATATTGCACGACGTGACGACTGCGTTGAGACGCTTGCCAGTCACGATCGTGCGAGTAACCAAGCAACGCGGCGAGCCGTAGTCTATCACTGAAGCAAATATATCGGCGACTCGTAGTCTACCGCTGAAGCAAACATGTCGGCGACTCGTAGTCTACCGCCTTGAACGAGTCCGACACAAAGGGACGTTGGCAAATAGAGAAGACGGAACGCGTGAAGCCAGACGCGACTCCGCCACGTGGCCATACCGCCACGTTGTCCCTTTCAGATATGGACGCACTGAGTCGCGCGACCGCTTCCTTCGAACTGCTCCCTCTTGTCTTTCTTCGTGTCTTTGCTGGCCTCTGATTTCGTCGCTTATTTTTTGAGTCTTCGCTGGCCTTGGATCTCATGTCGTATCTCCGGTAGACTTCGAGTCGCCGTTCTTTTGTCTTGGTAGACTTCGAGTCGCCAATGTCGTGTCTGGGTTCGAGAGGCTGTTATATTGTCTTGGTAGACTCCTGCCGCCACTATGTTGTGTCTGGATTTGAGTCGCTGTTCCCGCCTACTTACAGTGTACCTGCGCGCTTTGGCTGGAGTCCATAGGAGCACGCGCGGGTCTCCTCATTGGTGACCTGGGCCTCAGACTCGTCAAACGGGATCCATCGGGTTTGGTGCAGTATTCAATGGCATGCGATGACGCATTAAGCGTCGTCGTTGGTGAAACGACGACGCTTCCTGCGCCATCGTATGCCCTCGAATGCCCTGAATATGGGTGATATAATACTCCGGCTCTGTGCACTGTGCCCGACAGGTCGGTATACCAAGTACATCGGAATGTGCGTCTTTCTTTTTCTTGTTCTTTTTCTTCTCTCATGCTTCTTCTCTATTTCTCGGCTCCGTGTACTGTGCCTGGCAGCTCGGCATAAGGAGCGAATCGGAACTGCCGCACTGTTCAGTGCCTGACCAGGTCGATAGGAGGTATGGGGTTGGTCGGTTTCGCGCAGTGCTCAGTGGCATGCGATGACGCATTAAGCGTGCGTCGTTGGTGAAACGACGACGCTTCCTGCGTCATCGTATGCCCTCGAATGCCCTGAATATGGGCCAATTATTCTTCCGGCACTGCACAGTGTCCGACAGGCAGGGCAAGCAAATCGGAACATTCGGATGCCCGGCGCCCGGTGATTTCGACACAGGAGGTACGGATTTGCTTTATACTCAGGGACTGTCGGTTTGTTCGCAGTGCACAGTGGCATTCAATGACGCATTAAGCGTCGTCGTTGGTGAAACGACGACACTTCCTGCGTCATCGTATGCCCTCGAATGCCCTGAATGCCCTGAATATGGATGATATTATATGGTGGCTCTGTGCACTGTGCCCGACAGGTCGGTGTGCCAAGTACATTGGAATGTGCGTATCTCTTTTTCTCATTCATTTCATTCATTTCCTTTTCTTATTTTTGTCTTATCCATCTCCCGGCTCTGTACGCCGGGCCTGTCAGCTCGGCATAATGAGCGAATCAGAACGTTCGCCTCTTCAGTGCTTGGCGAGGTCAACAGGAGGTACAGTTGTATTATATTTGCTTCTTCTTCTTCTTCTTCTTTTTTTTTTTTTTTTTTTTTTTTTTAAAAATTTAAAATCTAGTTATTTCAGAGTGGATGGGCGACAGGACGGTTCCGGTGGAATTCACAAATGGTGAATGTCTATACTCAGCGTGGAATACCCTAGACTAGCACATCCTTTATCCCTTTTATAAATATGTTCATTTTTATCCAACTTGTCTGGTTTTTATGTTATTTGCCCTGGTGCTGTCCGTAACCTCGGCCCAAAACCCAATCAAGTTGTTTCTTGAATTCCTTGGTACCTGATCAGTGAGATCGAGATTGCTATATCAATCTTGGTGATGGATCTGCGATTGACCCCTCTTCAGCCAAATAACCGGTGAGTGTACATTGTCCCTACTCTCGGTTCTGCATTATTAATGATCGCCGTCCCCATCCGCCACATTTTGCCTTTCTCTTCTCGCCTCCATCTACTTTTCCTCTTCCCCTCTCTTTAAGTTGCTTTTGCCCCTGTGGCGTTCACAATGGCTGACACCAACTTCTATGAGGGCTCTCGCTTGACATACCTGGCGCTACTCCTGTCCCTGGCCTCGAAAACCGCCCAAGCTACCTTCCTCGCCTGTTCATCGCCGATAACCATGTCCAACATCCCGATCATAGCTTTGGGTCTATATATGTTTATCTTGAGGACACTAAAGATGCTGAACGTATGAAGCGAATCCAGAATACACCAAGGGCCTGAAGATCCCTAGTGGAAGCAAAGAGTTTCTCATGCATGATTGCGGTCAGTTTTTTAATCTTGTCTTTTGGTTGTTTGTTGAGGTAGACTTCGAGTCGCTCTGCTTGCATTGTTTTGCCTGGTAGACTTCGAGTCGCCATATCTCTGTCCCCCTTTCCCGCCATACATCCCTTCCTTTGCGATCTTTATTTCCTCTATTTGTGCTGTGTTTTATTTGCCGAGCTATTCCTGCTTTCAGACGTCTCATCTGTTCTCTCCATCCCATGTCACCTATTCTGCATCATTTGTCTGTACAGGATTATTGCATGCGGAGGATGGTGACGTCCTATTTGCCAGGCCGATTGGTGGAGATTCGAGCGGAGCGAACGATTCTCTTCAACTCATGGCCTTCGGAAAGTGAGTTTATTTATTGATTCACGCCTGATGTTTCTGTTACTAATACTTTAAACTTAGGCGATGGATAACAATTCCCGCTGTTCAAAGCCTACTAGAGTTTCGCAAAAATATACTTGGCCCAGACAGCGAAATCAAACCGGACGATGGTGCGAACGGTACTGCGCTTGAGCGGGAAGGACATTGTAAGGGTATAGGCGCTGGCACTCGCGCTTATAATCTTGCGGTTTCGGTGGAGAAACAAACCCAAGTCAGTGCACCAGCCGGTCAGGGAAGGGGTCAGTCGGAGAATTGGAAGAGGGTGTTCGGCTTAGGCAAGGCGCAATCAAGGTATATTTCTTTACTCTATCTAATCTCTGTATCACCTCTAATCAAGTTTGTAGCATTCGACGGAAGTGGGGATGTACTTCGCGAATATGCTTCCTGGACGTTGGAAAGAGGTGGTCTCCAAACAATCTGATCTCGTCAATGCGCCTCGCATTGGCGTCGATCATAACCGAATGTTCAGTAATGTTCAGATGAACATTGCCTCTGCGAAAAAGAAAGAAGGTTTGTTGATCCCTTTCATCTAATACGAGTCTTTACTGATATAATCATCTAGCTGGAAATCAGCTAAATTCTCTTGGCTTCTTTGGTGGTGCTCATATAGACAAAGGCGACTCTGACGGTGCGCTCACTGCAATGCTGGGTTGTAATTATGTACCAGCGGAGGGTTATCATGGCGGGTTCTTTCATCTAATCGAGTTGGGAGTATTTGTTACCTTAGAGAGTTTCAATTGCCTATTCTTTTCTGGTCTCCGTCTTCATGGCGGTACTGCTCTAATTTGTACGGACGCTACGCGTTGGGTTGATTTTGCCACTCGACTTGTTTTTGTTCTCTATCCTCCCGTCACATTCTGAATAACTTCGATTACGGCACTTGCTTCTGTTGATACACGCCTACGTAATGCCGAACAAGAGCATCAAGCTCGTCTCGCCGCTGAGAAGACGATGAGGGAAGAGAGGCGAAAGGAAGAGGGCGCAGACTCTGATACGGAAGGAGAGGAAGAGTTGGATGATGTGACATTCGAGGAGGGCAAGGCGTTTAAGGTCAACTATCCGAACATGTTGAAGTTTCCTTCGTCTATCAAAACAAGTAAGTCTATCTTATTCATTGGAAATTTCCTCATCTCATTTGCTTGCATGTAGTCCTCAGAATCCACATGTCCAGTCCCTGGAGAATCACGCCACATTCACTCAAGATGGTCATATTATCATGCCTCGTCACGCCTGGATCACTTTCATCGTTCGTAATATTTACTTGATGAATATTGGCCTTCTCTGTCAGCTTGGGACCAAATCCGGGGTATGTTATGTCTTCTTAATTTCTTAGTCTTATATTTTGACTTCAGTTTAGTTGCGCGTGGATCCTGTGGCGTTCTTGAAATCATTTTCGGTTTCTGGCGATGATCATTATGGAGTGACAGAGGAGGATATCGAACGAGTATTGGAAGAGTGGAAGTATGCCCACATATCAATGGTGAATTTCCATGCTCTATCAATTTCTAGTCAGTCGCTGACTTCACGTATTATTCAGATTTTGAAGCAGATGCCCCTCGCCGTCAGGCAGCTCAAGAATGGCAGGATTGGGTTGCGCATACGCCTAGCTTTATTCCTTCTACCTATAAGGGTCTCCCGGAGACTTCTTAGGTATCGCAACCTCTGAGTTCACGCCAGAATCCGGTCTCATCAGAAATAGTGAGTCGACTTCTTGGACACTCTTTCCTTGTCACTGAAATTCTTTGGGATAATAGACTCTTATGAGAGTCAACTCAGGAAGCAGCAAGAGGGCGCTCGGGCAATAAACGCTCAAACAAGGCAAAATCTAAGAGTCGTCCCCATAGTGAGTATTATTGTGTCCACTGTCCTTTATTTGTTGCTCATATATAAACCATACAGAATCACCAAGGAAAAGAAAGACGACACACCGGGTTCGTCAAAGAGCAAGGCAGATAGATGATGAGGAGGAGGAAGAGGAATCTGAGGATGAAGTTGACCAGTTAGCGGATGATGAGGATAGTGAGGATCAGGAAGCGGGTGAGGATGAAATGGGAATGGAGGAAGAAGAGAGGGAACCATCAGCGCCTGAGAAGGAAGTCATACGACGTACTGTTCGCCGTACCGTCACAGTGATAACTACAGACCTTAATGTAGTGTATCGTGGTGGTCTTCGACGTTCTACTCGACTTCAGGCAGGCAAGTAGTACACAATCCCTTTGGTCTTTTCTTTAATCTTATTGTCTTTGGTTCAGAGGACTACGTTCCAGACTCCGTCGCTTCAAATGAATTGCTCTATACGTCCGACAATGTGTACGCTATTGTCATTGCGACGGAAAACCGCCTCAACAACCTCCTCATTCGAGCCAAGGATGAAGAAACAATATTGGCAGATCTTTGCAGGATATTCCGTGAAAGTAAGTCGATATCGGCTTCATTATGCACTTCATTTCTGACTTTGTTTCCTTGACTAGTATCTGTTCCAACGAATTCCTGGCTCTCTGAGCATTCCATCTCTAGCCAATTTATAGCTTACCAGAAAAGCACCTCCTATATCCACGACTCCTCTTCTGATTGGGACCTTGATTTACGCCGTCATGTTCTTCCTTTCTGGCGTCGCATCAATCAGCGTAATGAGGTTTGGCTCTCAATGGATACCATCAAATCCGCGTCTGCCAGTATGCAAGCTATGAAGCGCCTTACGGAGGAAATCCATGCAACCTATGCCCTTATCCGCTCTACTCGCTATCATATCCTCATGTCCCATTGTCTCGCATGGTTCTGGTTAGAGTCCATCTGCGCCTATCACTCTCAACCACACATCGCTCGCAATACCCTCTCATTATCCTGGCCTTGCAAATTGGTGCGATATCTTCTCATCGTACTCGAAACCCGGCTCCCTACCTTCACTCTTCGTCCCAGCGACTATATTCCTCATCTTTCATCCGAACCTCAAACATTTCGCACCATCGGGATCAAGGAATATTCAATCACAGACTGTGTACCCACTCTTCAACAGCGTCTATCTTCAGATGAAGCGTATCTTGCAGAAGTGGCTAGATTTCCACAGGATGAGATCGCAGATAGTCAGGCATGGGTGGTGCAGAACTTCGTCAGTGTTTTTGGATTGGGGTCTCTGCTACTCGACGAAGTGTGGGATGTTTATCAGCACGTGCGAAGCATGTGCTGGGCCGATCTCGAAAACAAACTCGCACCATCTTCCTACATCAGCTCATACCTTTCTTTCATCATATCCGAAGCTGTGAAGCTGCTGTCAAGACCTCTTCAGCTCGAACTTTGCTGGACCAGTATCACGTCGAGTACGAGATGCATGGATCTTGCAGAGGTGATCAATCTGCTACAACCTACTCGAGTTCCTCAAGTTGCAACCTGTTCCCAAGAATTACTGGTAGATGGAGATGAGAGCGCATGTTGCCCTGATAAGTTGGTGGAGTCGAGTAATGGTCTTGATGTTGCAATGGCGCTAAGTCCTCACTATATGTATGTTCATTATTCACATGTGTACGTGCTTTTACTCACATGCTGTGTTTTGTATACTTTCAACCGCTTCACTTGATCAGCAAGATGATCTAGAATTCCCCCACCACTCCACTCATTATCCCAATCTTCAAAACGATCACTGAAGAACTTCAACCCCATTCGGGTCCATCAAATAAACGTATCAAAATCACACCTTCCACTACCCTCGCGTCTACCTCTCGCACGGTCTCTTCTTCATTGTCACCATCTCCTTCAATATCTCCACCTCTTCTAGCCTATCCTCGCGGATCTCATTATCACGAATGCATCATGCTCTTACGGTCCTTCGAAAACTGGCATTCTTTCTGGAGTGTCCGTATCCTCATGAGAACGTACAGGGTTCACGCTACGTGGGGACTCTAGAGGATCAGCCGGCTGAGGATATGAAGTTGATGAAAGAAGTAGCCAGTGATCTCGATGGATATCTTCCGTTTCCTCGACGTGCACCATCCGTTCTTCACGCCATGTCCACATCCGGCCTTTCTGGTCGTGACTTCAACCAATCGCTTCTTTTCAGTGCCATATCATTTCGCGCCATCTTCTTCAAGTCCCAGTATCACTTGATCACCCCACCTACATGCAAGACTTCGCTGAGTACAAGAACCGTGTCCTTCGCCTTCACCAACCGGACTATCCTCCTCTATCATCACTCCTGGTGCCAAGACTCACTCGTATTGGGCCAATCCGAATCAGTATAGCAAAGGTGCTCATACACCTTTAGTCGACAATATTAGTCTCTACTGGTCTTCCATCAATCTCGAGTGGTGCTATCCTCCTCACAAGGTTTTCAAGACCTACAAGAGTATCGCAAACCGTCCACCACTCGAGCCACCTTCTCCTCTACCATTCCACTCCTTCTTCGACGACTATCTCTGTTTCAATCGAGGTTCACCATCCACAGGAAAGAAGACCAATCTCTTTCCCAATATAGGATCGTTGATTGGTTACCTATGCACTTTGGATCTTTCTTATGCTGGATACGTTGAAAAGCCGTCTCTGGATGATGTGGTTGAAGCGATGGTGAAGATCAATGCAGGTGGTATCAGGGGCTTATTGCGCTAGGTTTGGTAGAGAAGAAGGATAAAAGGCATAAGTATTCTCTCTTGAAATCAAGAAAGCTTTCTCAGTCTTTCATGATTTTCTTTCCCAGCATTTGACAGAGAAAGAGAAAGAGGCTATGGTTTTGATCGTCCTATGTCTGAGCACTTCTGTTGTAAGATCTCAAAACTTGTTAGACTTGCGATTGTTGTATTTCCTGATGATGATTCGCGCTCACTGAGTCTTGTACGTGTCAGCTTTAGTGTACACAGTGTACATGTTCTTGTACAATTTTGTTTATTTATATACCTTTTGCCGCTGTTGTGATCATGTCTTGCTCGAGCTTCATACTATTTTGCAAGCAACGTGATTTGCCTGAGGTACGCATCATGACACTGAGATCAAACCTCATTGTACTAACTACCCTTCTCTAGTAATAGCCACACGATCGTTTCCCCAAGTGACTACACCGCGGTATTGTTGTCGCTCAGATTCAACCCACCCATGTCTAAACTTCCGGATTCATTACTGTCCTCCTGTTTCTCCTCTTTTTGTGCGGCCATGCTCACATCATGTGATTCTGCCTGGGTCTCCGTGGTTCGTAATCTCTTTGTCGAAGTTTCTCCGGTCAATAGCGAAGACTGAAAATATCCAACAGGTCGTTTGATTGCTAATCCCTCCCTGGCTTGTGATATTCGTCCCGCACACGTATAATTGATTCGTAAGTCTACTCCTTCAATCAGAGAGGGTAAATATACATATATATATCAGTATTGACGTACCTGTTGCATGGCATTATCAAGCATTGCTATACTCTTCAGTTGACAGATCAAGCGGTGCTGTGGAGTCTTGCCTCCAGACGGTACTGTCTTGAGCACAATCTGAGCCTGTACTATCTGACCAACTCTGAACTGCGCCGGATTGAAGCATATAAAGCTGCAATCATTTCTATACAAGGTCATCTATTGGTATCCATAGAGCAAGTGTAGACGACTCACTCAGATTTACGACGGTGCATGGGTATATATTGGTAGTACCCCACTTCATTAGTAGGCAGATGAACCATGTTGGATGTGGCTGCACGGGTAAGATGGTGATGTGGATCCACGTTCGATGCAAAGGGTATGCTGGGCTCGCCATTGGCATGTTGAATAGGTGTAAAATAACGGTTGGAGTACTCCTTTGAAGTCATATTAGAGTCCACTGCATTGATTACGTCCCAAGCTTTCAGCGTCCCTTCCTTGTAATTGGCGACATCTTCTGATGGATGGTTTCGATTGCTTGGCGATCTTCAACAAAATGTTTATTTCCCCATCCATGGATAACTATGCTCTGTTTAGCAAACTGAACACGGCGTGGAATGCTGTGTTTGTAAGTTTCTTGTACACTTCTTACATAAAACTGTGAATGGCTTACTCTGTTTTTGCGATGATTGGAGGAAGGGTGAAATCCCACAAGACACCCTGCACGACAAATATTGCTTCGATGCCTTCGGACTCCGAGCTTCCTTCGTTGAAAAGAAGTGTTGAATTTCCGTCTGTATCCGTATATATGATGGTGCGTTCGTTGAGTGTTTGCAACTATATTTTGAACAGTGAGCTTATATGTATTGACGATATTTGTGAACTCACATTCTTCAAGGGATAAAGAAAGTTTGAAGTATCCATTTGAGCTCTGACCTCGGCCAGGACACCATCGATATGTGCGGCTGCATAACATCAGTTTACCATCATTTATTATTTTATAAAAAAGATAAAAAAGTTAAAGAGAAGGAATCTGGTGCATAGTAAGGTGATAAGTCGACAACATTGAAAGTCATGTTAGATACTGGCTTGGGCAGGACGTAGTTTATTTCGATGCGAAGTTAGGACTGAGAACAAAATACGGTGTGTTGTCTCTTATATCTTTTTATATCGCGGCATGTTTTTCTGATCTAGGGTGGGGAAACGACTTCAACCATATCTGGCTCGATCTGAACATGTCTGTAATTAATTCATGTACGATATATGAACGGAGTTCATACCAGTACAGTGGAAGGAGTTCATAACAGTACGGTGGAAGCACTAGCACCGATTGAGCGTTTGAGGTAACCTATTTCGCTTGGTCTGCGTGCCCCTCTCGCTTGTCTCGCTTACCACTTGTGGTGCATGTTTCAGGTTCTTTACGTGGCCTCCTTCGTTTCTTTTTATATGATGCCTGCACGATATGCAGAATCACGTATATTCCCCAAGTCCCTTGTCGAATCCACGTATATTCCCAAGTCCCTTGTCAATTGACTTATCCTCAAGCGACTTCTGGTCATACTTATACTGCTCATCATCAAGACTGTGGGTAAAAACACTATTATGTTTCCTTGTCGAATTCAATGTTGACATCAAACCAATACAGGGTCTACGACGTATCTGTCATACACGTTCGGTCATTGTGTCTGCCTAATATAATTCCACATACAAGTAAGATAGAGTATTTGTTTCTGGTTTTATGTCGCTCATATTCTCAAAGCTCCATATCCATCCCTTCAACATGGCGCTCAGAACACCATTGCGCAGTGTCGAGCAGAAGTTCGAGTAAGCACAATTCATCATACTCTATCTGTTCATCTTCCGATGACTTACGGATATATAGGGATGATCCTTTGACAACTTACATGATCATCGTCCTCAACCTTCAAGCCATCATGTTGCCGGAAATTGTATTCAACATTATGTCGTTCCTCCCTATGAGCGATATTGCTACCTGCGCACGGGTTTGCCAATCGTGGCTTGATCCTGCTATACGTCGTCTCTATCGGGAACTCGATTTCGGTTTTGCGGGAATACTGGGCCTGCCTTTCACGTACGATGTCCCAGATCAACTAAAGGCAGACTGGTATGCTATAGTAAATTTATCTTCATGTATTACGGCTTACGATTGCAATATGTGCTTCCAGGTCATCCCCAGGAATGTAATTATCCCGAAGTGGCGCTGGGACCGATGCAAGCCTCTCTTCGTGCACACTAAAGCACTGTACGATAACTCCGTTTATGGCTATCGGGAATGACGCCGGAAAGCATAGAGGTCATTGCTCGCAGCTGGTACTTTGGTCCCATGTTCCCAAACCTCGAACATTTATGCATTTGGTCGTCATCGCTTCTTCCGGCCTTCAGCTCTCGAACCTCAAATCCACCCGTATCACGCCTGCCGCTGCTCGCGATACCAATATCAGCCTCCTTGGTGCTCTCAGTGAAACAGCAATGAACTGCCCTAGTCTCACGGAAATCATGCTCATCCCAGGCGAGGTCGACGACAGTACTTTCGTCAACCATGAAGACGCCCGTATCGCATGTATGAGCGCATATACCATGTGCAGAACACTCGTCCGCGTCTCACTTCCTCTATTATCTCAGCCCATGCCTTCTTCACATCCTCTCAAATCTTCCGCACCTTGAAATCATCGACATGGTCACAAAGACAAGCGCATCCCCTACACTTGAAGATGGCTGGACAGGCCCGATGGCTGCCGTTGGATGCTTGGCACATCTCAGATGACCTCATTCCCTATGTTACGCGCTGGATCCTTCCCTATGCTCCATACAATCGGCATCGCATTCAACGATCCCATGGCGCGGTCGATCTCGCCGCAACCCCCACTTCCCTGTCGACCGCATTTTGCGTTACACTATTCGCATCAGTGGTGAAGCGTACACCAACATGTCGGTCGGTATTCGTCTCATCATCGAAACCCTTGCGCAGAGGAATAGTCCGGTTACGGACCTTACCATCAATACCGCTGCAGCGAGTGGCACACCGGTCAGCGCCCTATCCCGCCACGACGTGATCTCATACTACGAGCTTGTCAACTTACGCAAACTATCGGGTCTTCTCGATTTCACCTCGTTCATAATAGCCGGTCAATATCACGAACCATGGACTTGCCCTGCTTATTAAAGACTGGAACATCGAATCCCTCATCCTTAATCCCAGTCCACTCATCTATACGCTATCTTCTCTCACTCCGGATGTACTCCTTGAAGTCGCAACAAACTGTCGAGCGATCGCGAGTTAGGCCTGTTTTGGATACCTCCACAGGCGACCTCACATTACCCGCATTACACCCTATCATCTCCAAACTCGACCGCCTTCATCTCGGAAACTCCTTCATGACTGTCGGTGACCACAGAAGATCGAGGCAGATCACAAGCTTCCTGTCAAACATCACAAACCAACTTCCTTTCATCCTTATGCCCCGTGAGCAAGAACCCCGACTGGATGCAACCTTTCTCGTATCGTCATTGTCGACCCGACAACCCTTGGTATGGAATATGATGGTGAGGATCAGTTACCTTGGTTAGATGAGGAGTGGAGGTTCGTCAGCAACAACTTAGAGTCAGTTAGGGAACGGGATTCGGCGTTGGTGGAGGTGGAATGTCTCCGTTATCATATAGACGTATTAGAGAAGGCATGTAGGAGGCTTGAGAATCAGTTGGCTGTTGCTGAAAGGCTACCCCGTCAAGGACAGTCTACGCCCTTCTTCTCCAAATAGTTTAACCAGCTCTTTTGTTCTTTGGATTGCATTCCAATCGGTTTTTGTTTCTCATACCTATATTACCTCGAATTTAATAGTAAACTTCAGACATTTTGTGTAGAACGATAGTCAACTTCTAATATTGTTCCTTTTACCTTCTACATTATCTCTTCAGTCCTGTGGGTATATGTGTCTGATGAAGATGATCGTCTTTCGTGAATGATATTGTTATGAGCTTCTCTTGATCTATTTGGCTTCATGTTTCAATCTCTCCTGACATTGATGATATTCATTCTGATACTTCTCTCGATCTGGTTAACTTCGTGTTTGAACCTATCACTTTAGAATATGCATTCCGAGGCTTCTCTCTATCTCATCAGCTTCCTATTTAGCGGTCTTTAATCAAGAATTTTCATTTCAGTACTCAGGAGTCTAATTTAGATAACTTTCCTCAGACATAGAAGTCTTCTTGACTTCACCGTCTAATGTTTCAGGGCGATGTTATTGTTCAGTTGTGCATGTAACAGGTTTCAGTAGTTGTAACATCCTCGATTGGCTTCGCACTTCTTCATTCCATTACGGCTAATTATGGGGGCTCAAGTGATCATTTCCCTCAGTTCCTTAGCCGACATCGCCTTTCTTTTGTGATCCATTTATATCGTGCATCACCCACTTTCCTTGAACCCACCCTTTCTGACTTTCTTCGTTAAATCCTATCCAATTTCTGGGTAGTTATCTGCCCTCACCCTGCATAATTTCACTCACGAATAGTGAGTATCAAGCCTTTCTTCCCAATTTCAGTTTACTGATAAGATGTCATCTAGGAAGTTCGCTTTTGAATCATGTCGGATTTACATCTTCATCCTCATCAACCTAACCTTTTGAGGTCAGTTTGGTGTTTCAATATAGCCATAATTATCGACTAACGGTACATGTATTACACCTATTGCTAGGAGTGCATGGTCCAGGATTGAAGACGCTCCTGAATTGGTGACCAATATTCTTGGCCACTTAGAAAGACACGAGCAAGTTCCGGCAAGCCGCCTCAACAAGAAGCTTAACTTCATAGCCACCGAGTTGATATGGTATCGCGTGGACTGTAGAGTCTTTCTGTTCCTCACCAGAGGCATTCTGGAGACCAAAGGCACCTATAGACAGCGCATGATCGTGAGTTACACATATTCTATTGTCTTTTGTCCAATTGCTCATACATATATATATTTGTTAAGAGACTCCTCCGAACTCCTACGAAAGCGGACTGGGCACGGTGGAAACCTCTTGCTGAGATGACAAGAGAATTCTCCGATCAGTCCATCGAATCTGCTTATGGTCTCGAGGATCACGATATCTTCAGGCTTCTCGCCACTCGGCCGGAAATGCACCTATTCCCAAACTTATCCAGGGCCTACATCATGGAGGCTCATCTTTCGCCACTTTTCTTATCGCCCACTATTTCCGAGCTTCACCTCACCGTTAGCTTCGAGGATCAGCACGGTCACGCTTCATATATGGAAGACACTGCTCCGTGGATATCCGACTACATTTCCAACCTGAAAGCATTGCACATCTATCCATGGCGCATATTGCCCACCTCCGACTCTCATTCTCCTGCCACGGCCACCATTCGTTCTATTCTCCATGGAGCTTGTAAAACTCTGACAGAGACAAGTTTCCCAGTGTACTACGCCGACTGGGAATGCTTCAATCCCTCCTACAATCCGAAAACCTCCGCTCGATCCAGTCAATTATCATTCGCTGGCAGGCCCAGAGCCTATCCTATACACCGGATGTCAAGATATTCTACACTGGACCTACAGCGAGATCCATTTTCCGATGAACTTTAGACCCTTCCATTCAAAAACCTCGTGGATCTGGACATTTCCTTTCCCTATCCCAGTATCGCCACACAACTCTTACGCGAGACTGTTCTTACTAACTCGACTCTCTTACACTCCATTTCACGGTCTTAAAGCCCGACAACCTTGGTGTTCCCTCTCCTGCTCAATTCTCGCTTACACCTATTCTACCGGATATACGACTCTGCCCGCAAGTCCAGCATCTGAAGATATTCATGGTTCCATCCCAGCGGAAGGTTCTTCTAATATAAGAACGTTCCCATCGTCAACTGGATCGACTTGTCTCCCATAAGCCCTCCTCGTCGACCTCGTCTCCTTCGAAATCACTCACGTCTATCCAATCGACATATCATCCCATCATATTGCCAAGATCACCCGTGGACTCCCATCCTTGACAAGATTTATCCTCAATCCCCACCCTGTGATCATACGCAGTACTTGTATGGTCTCGACGTATTATTTGCAATGGCAGCATGGGAAAAAAACTCAAAGAGGTGGGAATATTCATGAACTACCACGAGACGATGCCGTCCATTCAAGAAGGTGTCTTCTTCGACCTACTTCGCACTTTATATGTCGGCCTTTCCTTCACGCCTGAAGATGATACGATATATAATGCAACATGTCACGCATTATATTATCTCCTACCTCCCAGCGCCAAGATCAAGACATGTCCCTCCTCCCTTGCACCATTCCGTCCTGTCTCGACATTTTTGAGGACAATGATGGATCACTCTCCGAATTCTCAGACACCTGTCTTGAAGACCTGCAAGATGCATGGGTAGGGGTAAGAGGGGCCATGAAACAGATTCACGAGACTGTTATCCTCGTTCATGGGAGTCGGATGGTGAGAAGGGAAGACATGGAGGCCAATGGTAAGTCTTGACCATCATATTCTTGTATGTCGGTCTTGCCTCATTATTGTCATAGGAATCCTATCTTGAATATGTTCCTATACTTTGATTGGAGTAGTAAAATAATACTTGATGGTATTTGTTTAGGCGTAATATTTCAAACTCTTTTCGCTAGTTATATTATGAATGTGAACTGGTGTGTCGATCTTGGGATATTGAACTCTGGACATTGGATTAAGAGGGTCTTTGAACTCTTCTATTTTTAATGTCCACCACTTCTATCGATCATTCACATATTTAGTCAGGTTCTCCTATTATTAGGGTAATTCATTTGGGTGTTCTTCTCTCTGCACGGTGACCCAAAGGAGTAAGTGCCGCGATGAGGGTCTGTATACTATGTTTCAGATACGTCTTCTATTCCCGTCCAACTCGGACTGTACCTGATTCGCTTTCTCATAGATAATAAAAGTCTTTGCCTCGAGTCATTCCCCTCTGTCCATTATTGCACTGTTAGGTGTGCATGTCCACTTCCTTCTGTTATATTGTGCTACTGGGACTGATCCTATTCTGCCTAGTCAAAGGTCAAACCAAACATAATCCATTAAACCACATTCTCCATAACTTGTCTACAGTAAGCTATCAATAGATTCATTGCTGGTTCCTTCAGTTACTCATGAGTTGCAGATCTCAAAACAATATGTCTCTGAAGCGTATCAACCAAGCTGGTCTTCAATGCCTGGTCAACTACCCGTACGCTTGCCCATACACTTTGTATACAGTCAAATCCCTCATATAGATATTGAACTAGGCAAGCAACCGGTTGGCCACGCCTTCAACAAGCCCCAGAGCTCTTGACTCAAATATTGGACGATTGTGATAACAATACAAGAGTTGCTATGACTCGTGTTAGCAAACTGGTCCGCAATTGTGCAACAACCGGCGGTGTGGCACACTGCAACATCCCAAAGTGTTTATGGCTCTTGTCCATTGCTCGTTATCACAGACGCCGGCTAGATTCGATGAAGGCGATGTCATAGTACGACCAACATTGTATTTGATACTGCAGTGACTGACTTTCCTTTAGTACATACGCACTGCTCCAATGGCCACTCAATGGAAATCATGGCTACCGCTCGCAGAATACGTGAAAGATTCCAGGACAATTCCCTCCACGATGGTCACAAGCTCACCAAGGATGGCATCCAGCTCCTGAATACAACTCGCCCGGTTCTTCATATATTCCCCAACCTACACACCGTCTACATCTTCGACTACAATTTCTTGCCAATCTTCATGTCACCAAACCTCAGTATAATACACCTCACCATGACGCAAGAATTCATCCAGGACCAGAGTCACATCAGCTCCATCGCTTCTGCACTCAACATGCACTGCCCTAACATCACCGAGCTCCACATATATTCTGTCAGTGAATGGGATTGTCAACTTAGCCATAAGAAGACTATCCAGGCACTCTGCGCCCTCATCACATCGGTCTGCTCCACCCTTATCCATGTCAGCTTTCCGGTGCATCTCGTCAGTTATGAAATCCTTGAACGACTCATGCGCTGTCCACACCTTCAATCAATAGGCCAATCAATACAACCCGACAGAATCGGCCTGCAGAGTCATACGGATATATGCAGAGGATTGAACTGCCATGTCATCAATTCGTATAAACGAAATGACATAGAGTCACCGCGCACCATTCCCTGTGATCGAAGAAATAGACCTTCTGGTGCCAAACTTCAAGGCTGCTCGCATATTATTCTGCTGCTACACATTTTCCAATCTCGACACCCTCAATCTCTCCTTCCTTGCGGGACGAAACAGGTGGAATGGTCAAAATCCAAGCGCGACGATTTATTACAAAGCATACATCACTGTGCACCTCAGCTCAAACATCTTGGCCTATTTATTCTCTCCCCACCATCTTCATTCGTCAAAGACTTCCCAAGGATTCAATGGGCGAGTCTTCAAGTCGTGGCAAGATTTACGCTCCTGGAATCATTTCAGCTCCTTCATCCTTACCCAGCTGAGATCACTCGCTCTCAGATTGGTATACTCCTCTCCAAGCTTCCGCACCTCACCAAATTCATTCTTAATCCGCATCCTGGAGTGCATACGGGATCTTCATTCAGGGGTGGATGTGCTTTCAGAGGTGGCCAGACGGAGACCAGAGTTGCAGGAGTTGGGATTGTTCTTCAATAAGAACATAAATCTGCCGCTGAAGAGCATCCCGGTGACTCCTTTCCATTCCCTTAAAATATTTTATCATGGAACTTCAACGGTACCTGGTGCCCAAAACCTTTCAAAGATCTTGCTTGCTACTTAATGTCCATTTTCCTCCTGATACTGAATTTTTGCATTATCCTGAAAATTTCGCCTTTTTGAAAAACAAGCGTAGTTTTTCTATTCTTCCGATTACCCATGAGGTCGTAGATGCTAGATTACGTCCTGCTGCTGATGCGGCCCAGTTGTGGAGTCAAGTGAAGGAGACCATGGATCTTATTAGGGACTTGAGAGTGGATTTACTCATGAATTAGTTCATTGGTTTATTGTTTATATCCTTTTCGTTCCCATACTATTTTGATTTATGACCCTTCACGATCATTCACGTTGAGTAGTACAGTAACAATAGGGCTCAATTCTCTCAATCTGATTAATGATTCAATGTTCCTGTTGTCCGTGCATTGGCCTTTGTGCGTAGATGATTCCCTATCCATTAAATATTCAAACTAACAACGCAACTTGTAGATTCTTCACAGTAGGAATGAATATCAAACAGTCCTTTCCATCAATACAAAGATTCATGATTCTACTCTCGATCATTATTGTCATATGAATCGGTTCTACTCTATATCGGTATATTGACCCCCTTCTTCTGGACTCTTCTAGTGTCATGTAAACTAATTTCATTCACGGCTTTCATTTATGTTGAAGACCAGAAGACTCATTTCAGTACCTGCGACACCCTGAAACATGTTTATTGTGATGTCTGTATTGGTTAAATACTGACAGTATCTTGATGCTTGTTCAACTCACATCCCATCCCGGTACTTCATTGCAATCATTCTCACCCAACTTTGCTTTCATACCGACCATGCCTCGTAAAGCCGCCACTGCCAACTCTGGAAATGCTGCCTTGTCTAAGAATGCTGGCAATGTGGCGGTTCTGCTGCTGCCCAGTCTCCTGCACGTCGTAATACCCGAGGGTTAGTCTTACTACTTTGCTTATACATCGTGTAATACTGATTGTATATGATGCGTAGACAAGTCAAATCTGACAAGGACAAAGATAACAAGAAGGGTGTTGGAAAAGATGACAATGTCCAGGAAAGGTATGTGTTAATTCATGCTCATCACATATAAGTGTCATGATTGTGACTCAATAATTGTGTTTAGTACCAACAAGAAGGTTGCTAAGCGCAAGCATACTTCCGATAATGAGGATAACGAAGATGTCGATAAGGCTACTGAGTGCGTATTACACTCTTTCTATAAGTTTATAATGCATATATTCATTTCCTGCAATAGCCAAACTCCTCCACCGTCTAGTCCACCTGGTATATCTCCTCCTTCGACACCTTCTCCTTTGAAGAAACTTAAAGGGTCTGGGTAAATATATAACATGCTTAAGTGAAATATATATTGACGTTACCATGCATTTGATACAGGAAGAGTACACTGGAAGGTGTGATCATTGATACGCCTTCAAATCACCTAGGAAGAAGTATGTTATTTTGTTTATTCATCATGGTATTTATACTGATGTGTTATCAGGCCGGTTCGCTTCGAGACTCCACCACCTTTGGAAGTGCAAGTCCCAAAGACACCAAGGTCTTCGGCAAAGAAACGTAACATTGAGTGTGTATAAATTGATCATCAGCTTAGTATGCTTATTAACCTGCAGTTCTATCTTTTCTTTAAGAACTCCCTCATCTGGTAATCATAATAAACGTATCAGGTAGCTGTATCTTACACATATATCTCTATATCTATTACCTGACTACATTATTTGTGTTTATAGCAAATACTCCGTTGATGCAATGGATGTAGACGATGACAATCCGTTTATGTCCAAGGATATTAGCCAGCAAAAGGGTATACCAAATCGTACGTACTTTTATATTGATTATACTTGTTGTATCTAACACATTATTCAGTTCTGCGAGTCAATTATCGAATCAACAACTTTGGGAGAAACAAGCTGCCCTTGCACGTCTCATGAAAGAAATCGAGGCTCAGATAGGTGACACTGGAGATCAAGCTCAATCTGAATCTTACAGTGATGAAGAGAATAATATGACTGTTGATGGCTATGAGAAGGATGACTTTGTTGTTGACGATGAGGCTGAAGAGGATGGCGATGCTGGAGATGAGGATGGTGCAGAGGATGAGGATGCTCAGGAGGATAATGGACAGCAGGAAGGTACACATGGAGGAGGAAGAGGAGGTGGAAGAGGAGGAGGAAGAAGAGCCTGAACAACCCAAGCGCCTAAAGACTTCCAAGGTTAGTTCTTTTCTATATCCATTACCGGCGCTTTCTAATTTCATGTGTTATTCAAAATACTGTTAGGCCTCTTCTTCAAGGATTCCTGACAATGGCAATGATACAGATCCCGGGAACTTTCTTCTGACTCTATTCAAAGGCGCAAGAAGATTGCCCAAGGAAAGAAGAAGGCGGCAGACCCAGAAGGTTGAAAAGGATGGTGCAGGATCCATTCAGGCTTCATGGGTATTCATGTTTTGTTTGTAATTTTTCACATGTCTGCATCTCATATTTTGACTTCTTCAGATCCGAAGAAGAGCGGTGTCAATGTCAAGGATACAAGGTACTGGTGTCACATTCTGCGTATCATTTGTGTCATTTGGCTCACTCTTATATTTCAACAGGAAGTACAACATGTCTATTTGTAGTGTGACGAGTCGTACCCTACAGCACAAACTTGTGCAGGCAAGCTTCAGAAATGCTCGCCCGTATCCAGAGTAAGTTGTTTAAATGATTATCTATATTTATAAGTATGCTCATGAGCATTTAGGGCTAGTGGTATCACTGGTTCCACTTCAACAATTGATCTAGATTTCCTGGATGATAGCTCTTTCACTGGGAATCAGATACCGTGAGTTATTTATTGCAGTGATACCTAATAATTTGATACTGATTTGTGGTACAGGGCACTGGTTCAGCTTCTCACATTCACCCAGGCTGGGCGATTTCACAATCCCGCATATGCCAATCCCGATGATTTCTCCACCGCCTTTGGAGTATCCACGAACCCGACCATTCACATTCCTGATACTATCATTCCGTCGCTCTTCATTTCCTTCGGAATCGTACATCAATCCAATACCATCAAAGGTCGAGCGATCGGTGCCAATAGTACCAAGGGGTATAAGGATATTCAGATATACCATATCAGTCAATATCACGAGAGGGCCATTGCTTTCATGTGCCGAACCCTTGGCGAAAGTGAACTGTCTCTTTATACCTATGAAGGAGCAGTTGGGTACAGTACAATGTTTGGTGAACTTGGTGAGCAATTATATTACCTGCTACTTGAAATCAAATTAACTTATAGTCAACTTATCCACAGCGCCACCGACTCGTCCCTCTCCGACCAAGAAGAAGAACAGTGCTGGCCCCTCCTCACCCTCCAAGCCCAGTCCCTTGACAACATGCGGCGAGCCAACATGAAGAAGACTGTCCCAGTTACCAATTCAATTGGCTTGCCCATTGGAACTCAAGGTAAATAAACATATTATGCTCACAATTGTCACATCTAATATGTGTTAATTTATAGTGCCTGTTTTCGACTGCACTGCACATTTTCAACAAGTGGGAAAAGGCCGGTGAAACCGCTTCCGAGCATGGACACTTTCTTTGTTCAGTCTGGACAAAATCATGATCCTCAAATGCCAGAAGAGGTCAATATTGGGTCGTTTGTGGCTGTCGCTCATACGATAAATTCCTTCCGCAAATCCGAGAACACTCAGCCTGGGCTTAGCCTGAATCTTCACGCTGTTTATGTTCTGTTGGACTCTGCGAAGTGAGTTTATTTCTCCTGGCTGTATGACTATTTGGCTATGGAGAGAACGGATTTTTATGGTGCCGATCTACGTGTTTTCCCCGCTATGTCTCATGCATTTATGTCTTTCCACATCTCGACATCAGTATTGTATCGCTTTAATATGGACGTAAATGCAATTACATTGCTTTTTATTTGCTCTGTGTGATGCAAGTTCTAACTGTCTTTGTGCCTCTTCAACAGAGATTCCTACATTACATGACATGTTTCCGATAACACAGTAAGTCTCAACATTAATATTATGTGCATTACACCTTTTTATGGTCATCATATTAGCGAAACAACTTGCGAAGAACTACTCATTTTGAAGAAATATTGGCCTGATCCACGTTCGGATTCACGATATCAAAATATTGGTATACAAGAGAGTGAGTGATCATTATCATCTATAATGAGTATTGATGTATTCATAATTGCTTTTATCATCATATAGCTTGAACAGAATAACATCATTCTACTCCATTCATCAACCCAAGGGACTTCTGAATCTGGAGTGCGTATTGTATTGTTGGGTTTATATTCCTATATTAATCATTTTAACAGGGCTTTAACAAATCGTCTTGACTTCTTGCGTGAAGGACTATTTGTCAATTCTTCTATGAACATTTTATCACAAGTTGTCTATCGCCAGTGGTACACGAAGAGAGAGTTTGATGAATCATGGCTACTCGACAGGAGAAACCATGTACCCTTGGTGTTCATAGCATTTGGATGGGTCAAGGAGTCTAATTTGCGGTCATATCGATTAGACATTGAACCTGTCCAACCGGACTGGAAGGCGAGTATGATAAATTTTCACTTTTTATTTGAAGACAAGCAACGTTCTATGGTGGAATATTCCTGGCCAGGGAATTGATGGTCCTAGTCCTTCCTCAGTACGATTTGGAGCTCCGGCTGAGCGTATTCATCAAAGTAAGACAGACAGCATCCACCTTCATTTTGTATGGCTGACAATAAACTCAGAACCCATGGACCATTACCTTCATAATATGGATGCCTGTATTTTCGGAGAACAGCGTGCAGAAACACATCGACTCATCTTGAGGAGGAACCAAAACTATGGCAAAGTATATGGGTGGATGGCCACGAATGCCTCTGATGCATGGTATATGTCTTCCGTCTACAATCAAAGGTCAGTTTGACATACTAGTTTGGTCATGTACAATCCTAACTTTATTATGTGTACCAGTGCCTGCTTGGGATGTACAGCATCACTTTCTACATTCAGATCAAGTGTCAGCCATACCTTTAGAACAATTATGGCACCAACCTCTAAAGACTGGTTGTGACATATTATCTTGGAAGGATGAGATTTCTGCAGGAAGTTTTGTGGCAGTTGCATTTGTTCCTACCCGGACAGAGGATCCTGAAAATGGACGACCAATCCTGAAACGATACTTACACGGAGTTTATATTATCTTACCTCCTACTGTCTAAATATGTATCTTATCTAATTCGACCTCTTTGGCTGGCAAAAATAACACATGCAATTATCACATGGATATAAGTTCTGCCTGTACCCGGTTTGCTAGAACGACTGTACACCCTGTTTCACCTACATCAAATGAAATTGATCACAAATGAAATCGATCACACACTAGGGGATGAAACATTTAATATCTGTCTTTCTACACTTATAAAAGCACAGGTGTTTGCTGCTACACTTTCTCTTCCTAATCCCCATCATCCATAAACCTCACATTGACTTATATTCATACCCCTCATCGTCTACAGACCTCACATCATGAATAAGACCACTTATTCATACATTGCCACAACATTATGCATTCTGACAGCATGCCCTATCTC
Source organism: Podosphaera xanthii (assembly GCA_028751805.1). Taxonomy (NCBI): domain Eukaryota; kingdom Fungi; phylum Ascomycota; class Leotiomycetes; order Helotiales; family Erysiphaceae; genus Podosphaera; species Podosphaera xanthii. Next base: position 48,550 of record JAPWIX010000048.1, read on the forward strand.
ATTCTTCCTAAATTGGAGTATAGCCAGCCTCAAAGATGGGCTTTCTATGCTTTTGGCTATTATGTCATCCATTATTCTATCCTATGGGATATACAATTAATCATACAAGTTATATTTGCACAAGATGTACAATCATTTGATGCTGCACAAGCTGTATCTTCACAGGTTGACTTAGAACGTATTGATTCAAGTCGGTGGAGCATACGCACCCAAACGTTATAGCTTTACATTGTTACGGTCATATAAACCTGACCTTTCTGAAGAATACAAAGAAACCTTCTTTCATTTTGAAACCATGGTACGGATAAATAATATACATCCTAAGTATATGACACATCCATATGTGGTTGTCCAAGTGCCTTTACACATACTGCTCAATGAAAGCAAAGATACACTAGGGTCTATTGCCAGACTTCATGGCATACCTGTTCATTCAAGAACACCTGTTGCCTCAGTACGAGAGTCCCTTGAGAAACATCAGACCTGTGATATTTGTAGATCCACTATATTTATATTTTATATTGCTACCTCAACACTATCAAGCACTGAGCGTTCCACAAATCACAAGCGCCGCCACATTGATAATAACACCAATAGTGTGCCCATGACCAATAATGGTACAAAGAATAAACATAAACCAACAAACAATGATAATGTGTACACAGAACTGTTCCGCCACAGCCGCCATCAACCTCAGTATTAACACATATTGTAAACTCATTTTGTGAGGCGTTGGAACCAGACAATGTTATGGAAGAAGGATGTGCTGTTTGCGGATTTGCTTTCATTGACTAAAACCATGATACCTTTGTCTGATGCCAAGATCAATATATCACTTTTATCACAAAACGAATAGTAAACTTACTCGTAAAGAACGATTTACAATTGATGACCCCATTGAAGATATTGACGGTCCTGTTATAGATCATAATTGTAATAAAATATGCACAGAATGTTATAATAAGCTCAAGAAAAATAAAATACCCCCAAATGCACTTGTTCTAGGTAACTGGATTGGAGATGTACCCAGAGTTATGAAGGGGCTGTCAATGGCAGAAAAGATGATGATATCTAGGGTACATCATAATCGATGTATTGTGCGAGTTGCAAAGTCTGGACAGCATCGAATGAAAGGAAATGCTATATGTTGGTCTGTGCCTATGCCCAAGATATATAAAGCCTTACCTCCTACACCAGAGAAATGAGCAGAAGTACTTGCATTTGTATATTTAGGGCCAGAAAAGCCTACAGAAGATGATTATAAAAACGTACACCATTACTAGTACAAAAATAAAGTAAAGAATGCCTTGGAATGGCTCAAATTAAATCATGATCATATCATGATGTTGACAATAACTTATGATGTGTTGGACCGATATTCAGAGAATACACCAATAGTAGTCACTGATTATAGACATTCTGATAATCCTATACAGCCGGAAGCAACTGCAGTGACAGGAGATGAGTCAGAAGAAGGAACAGAGACAGGGCCATGTACCTTTCAAGTTCATGGCCTAGTGGGATCTGACTTGGAGCACATGAATACACAGCAATATAAGGCAGAGGCATTGAAGCATTTATTGCATGGAGGTACCGCCCTGGGTATTGGTAGGTCAGAAGAACCTGAAAGTTTATGGGATAATCCTACTTTGTATCCTCAAATATTTCCTTGGCTATTTCCATATGGTAAAGGAGGTATTGGTCATGCACTAGCTAAGAATAAGGTAGAAGATCACACACGTAAAGGGCAATTACTACTTTACCATGAAAACGCTTTCAAGTTGATCCTATGTTTCCATTGGTTGCTTTAAATCATGAACAAATCAAACAATGTGCTCAAGCTGGTAATCTTTTGACTAACAAAGCTAATTTTAACTCAGTAGCAGATCGCTTGGTTAATTTAGATCAGTCAACCTTACTGTCTCTGATTGAAAAAATGAAGGAGGGTAAACTTGTTAAAACACAGACTCAAGAAGAGAAGGACTGTTTTAGAGTAATTTCAGACATTGATTACGTAGCACAACATGTGTCAAACTCTAGAACTAACCAAAAGTATATGCGAAATGAAGCGTGGGCACTTGTTCATTATCTTGGGGCCCCTCACTGGTTCATAACATTCTCTCCTACGGATAATAAACATCCATTATGCTTATATTATGCAGCATACAGATGAAAAATATACCCCAATATTTGGGATAATACAGCTAGAATGAAGCTTATTGCAAGAAACCCAGTGGCATCAGCCCGTTTCTTCAAAGTTATAGTGGACTTGTTCATTAAATATGTCTTAGGCGTTAATAATCCTGATAAACTTGGATTGTATGGTGAAACAGAAGGATATTACGCCACTGTTGAGCAACAAGGTCGTCTCATGCTACATTTACATGCTCTTCTTTGGATCAAGCATGGATTAACACCTCAAGAAGTGCGTGATCGTATTCTCGATGAAAATTCTGACTTTCAGACTCGATTGGTACAATACATTGAAAGTGTACAGAAAGGAGAGTTTTATACAGGTACAATGGCCACAGTAGCTGTAAGAGCGCGTGAGGAAGAAGCATCGCCTAACTATCAATGTCCCACACTTTGCCTTCCTGAGAAAGCTCCTGCTCCATGTGAATCTCACTTTAGCAATGAGTCAGAAACAGAATGCTTAAAGTGTACTACCAGCAACTCTTGGTGGTCTAATGTGTTTCAGAAGGTGGTAGATATCATTTTATTTAGATCAAATAGACATAGCTGTGAAAAAGGAGGGTGTAAAACCAATAAGCTTCATAACTGTAAAGCACGATTTCCAAGGGACACCTATCTTGAATCTTCCATTGATCCTGACACAGGAAGTCTCCGGCTACGCAAAGGAGAGGCCTGGCTGAATACATTTTCACCTATTCTGACCTTTCTCATGAGATGTAATACAGATGTCACTAATCTATTGTCAGGTACAGCTATTAAAGCTGTTATAGCTTACACAACTGATTATATTACAAAGCCAGGTTTGCAAACACATGTAATGTTTGATGCTGTTAAAACTGTATTTGAAAAAATGAAGACATTCTTCATGGTGATGCTAGTAAAGGAGTAAAGGCACGCCAACTCATGGTAAAGATTGTAAATGCGCTAACCGCTCGTAAAGAAATTGGTGCTCCTATGGCTTGTCTTTATCTTCTAAGACATCGGACCATTATACAAACTTTAAGTTTCATTGTATGGTATTGGCCACAATTTGTTAATCATATAAAAGAACAGTTTGGTATTCCTTTATATGGATCTGACAAAAACAGAGATAAGGTTACTATCCGCAGGGTAGAAGAGTCAATTGTATCATTGTCCCTGTTATTGACTATATATACAGGCCATCTATATATGGTGATGTTTGTCTATATGACTGGATAACTATGTATACAAAGAAGTATTGTGGCCCTGCACGCTCAAGAAGAACTAAAAATACAGTAAATAAAATAAGTAATAATGAAGCAACAACACATCATATCATTCAGGAGGATGACAGTGCTGATGAGCTTGATTTATTCCGGCACATATCTCCAGATACCACAGAATGTATACCTGTGCCTGTAAATACTGAACAACCTTCACAGAGCTCATCAAACACTGTATATTCTGATGATGAAGACACATCTGAAACTATAGTTCCAGATGATAAAGAAGATACTGATGAAGATCCTGCAGACATCATGAGTGTTGATGAAAATGAGTTCATCCATAATACTAAGACATCCAAAGGAAAGAGTGTAAAAGGTCCAAACCAAGTAAACCTATACATCAATTCCTTTCTGAACACCCGAGCTGGAAAATATATGACATTATTAAGCGGGAAGAAAACATGGTCCCAATACTGACAGGAGGAACACTTCCACGTAAGGATGGAAACCGTGAAGACTACTGTTTAACAATGCTGGTATTTTTCAAGCCATGGCGTTCTGGCAAGGATCTCAAAGCCAATACAGAAAACTGGGATACTATATTTCGATCTCATGATTTTACAGAAAGACAAGTGACTATCATGAAGAACTTCCATATAAAACATGAATGTCATGATGCAAAAGATGATCATTATGCACAAAGAAAGAAAAATGCATTTTTATTTTTATATTGATATGTACAGTATGACATTTCTGTACTGACTATATTGATGACATGCATTATCAAAGTGAAGTAGACAAGTATGAAGACTCAGAAGATCTACTGGAACGTGTAAGAAAACAGTCTAATAAAGAGGGCCGTGGGTATCAGAATAATAAGAACTTGATGAATCTAATGAAGAGTAAATTAATATTGACAGGGTGGACAGATAGAACTGATGTAGATATAGCATGTCCTCAATTTGAGCATCTTTGACTCTGGTTTAAATTCCACCGCACAGTGGAGTGATTTACTTCAGACAAAGAAAGAAGAGGTTATTCGCCTTCGAACTGAAACAATTGCAAAAGAAAAACAAGTTATGGCTAAGCAAACTGAAGATCAGATGGACTGGGTCGATACCGTTAAAGAGGTGGATCGGTCTTACTTACAAATGGACTTTCAAATGCAAGAAAAAGAGGATAAACAGCTTACTACAGCAACCATCATGAAATTTTCCTTGAATGAAGAACAAGAGCGAGCTTTTAGAATACTTGATAAATCATGCAACTCACCCAACTGGAGAAAATTTACTATTATATGTTTGTGGTATGGCTGGTACAGGAAAATCACAAGTAATCAAAGCATGGAAACATTTCTTTAAACGAAAGAATCAACCTTTTAGATTTATGGTTATGGCTCCAACAGCCTCTGCAGCTGCTGTTGTAGGTGGTTCAACTTATCATTCCACGTTAGGCTTTCAAAAATCAACCCCTATGAAAACTGTGTCGGCCTTGAATACTGTCAGAGAGCGATTAGACAATGTAGACTATATATTTTTAGATGAAATATCCATGGTAGATTGCACCAGCTTTTATGAGATGAGTGCTCAGATGTATAGCTACTGGTCTTATTGACTATCCTTTTGGGTCAAAAAACTTTGTCATTGCAGGTGACCCTGCTCAATTACCACCAGTTAAAATAGCTGGCCCAGCATTATACAGTGACACTGTAGGTTCTGTCATACATAGAACACATGCTCTCAAAATACAAAAACAATCTATGGGAAAAGCATTATATCATCAGTTCATTCATGTGGTTATGCTTCGCCAAAATATGAGGCAGAAGGGACAGTCAGCAGAGGATGCTGCCTATAGAACAGTATTGGAAAATCTACGGTATAAGAAATGCACACAAGCTGACTTGGATCTTATGTTAACACGTGTTGCTGGGAGAGCTTTCCAACAATCCTAAATATACGATAAGAATTATCAGATCAGTTCCTATTATCACTGGCCGTAACGCTGCACGAGATCAGACTAATGATTACAGGAGTAGGTCTCTTTGCAGCAGACACAGGTCAACAATTAACCACCTTCTATTCTATAGATAAATTCAGAACATGGGCTGATACCGAAAAGAAGATTGAACGTAAAGAGGAAAGAAACCAGTTGATTTGACTAGACAGACTGATGATGTAAATGGAAACATCCAGGAGGCCCTATGGAATTTATGGCCATCAAGAACAGAGCATCATCCTGGTATGCTTCACCTGTGTAAGGGCATGCCTGTTATGATAAAAGATAACCAAGCCACTGAACTCGCGGTCACAAATGGTGCTGAAGCAGAAGTTGTTGATTGGACATCACATCTACTGCCCGATGGAAAACCTGTGTTAGATATACTGTTTGTCAAGTTGAAATACCCACCTTTACAATTAAAATAGAAGGTTTACCAGACAATGTTGTACCAATCAAAAGATTAGCAAAGGATATTAAATGCAGTATGAATGACGATACCACTATTTTGATAACACGTGATCAAATCCCTATTGTACAAGATTTTGCCATGACAGACTTTGCATCACAGGGAAGAACTAGACCATATAATCCAGTTGATCCTGAATTCTGTCTAACACATCAGTCTCTATATACAGCTCTTTCTCGAAGTTCTACCCTATCTGGAACTATATTATTACAGCCTATTGATCCTAAAATTGTTCAGGGTAAACTTAATCGTCCACTTAAACAGGAATTTAGGGAGCTTGAGATTCTTGATGATATCACTAAGCTTAGATACTTGGGTAAACTCCCTAGCAATATCAATGCAAATACTAGAGGTCAGCTGATAAAACAGTTTCTTGATTGGAAAGGCAACAATTATATACCTTCCAAAACACCAAGTTGTTTACATTGGAATGATAAAGATCCACTATATCCTACATCAATGCCAAATAGAACTACTCCATGGCAGTACCTAGATCGTTATCAATTAGATCATGATGTTGATAATACGTCAGACACCAATCATAATTTAGAAACTGATGATATGAATGCTGATATTCCTAGTGATCCTCCTCTAGATCACTTTGTCACTGCTAAAGGTACAGTCTCACTTGGTACTATAAGCAATGACAGGCCAAATGTAGCCAATAAGAAAAAGCGTAAAAGAACTGTATCCACTACTAGACAAGGCCCAGATGTACATTCATGGAACGCTACAACCTGGAGCTGTGCATATGACAGTATCCTTACAATACTAAGACATATATATGTCAATAATACAATGATGTGGATCTAAGAAAATGGGCCAACATGAATGAATATATTCATTATTTTAACAGTATCATGGGAGGACCCCAAGGTAGATTTGAACGTAATCAAAGATGCATTACAAACAAGAATGCATGCATTTAATGCTACAGATTTTCCATGTGATAATACAAGCGGAACTGATATACATGCCTTGTGTAGAGAGTTATTCAAGGTTGATTTAAATAAATACTATCAGTTATCAAGTGTTGTGTTTGCAACCTACAACTTCCTTCAAAATCAGTATACAAATTATCATTGGGATATAACATCGACCAGGAAGAGCTCAGTTGCCATTGCTGTACGGTCATATCTTCATAATACCAATAAAAAGTGCCGGTGTAGGGAACCACTGGTATCTCATATTGAGTTTGGATCATCTCCTCCTCCTGTAGTTGTGTTGGTAATGTCACAAACAATGCAAATATCTAAAACATTTTCTATAAGGCATGATGACATACCAATTAGATATATCCTATCTGGTCTTGTGTATTATGGTGGCAATCATTTCACATGTAGAGTGTTTGATAGAGCAGGTAACTGTTGGTATTCAGATGGTGCAGAATCAGGAGGAACACCTATAAAGGAGGGAAATATGGGTAATATATCTAACTTACATATAACACGTGGAAGAAACATATATTAGCTATATATTCTATTGATGTGCTATAGGTATGCATGACTGATCACAATGATATAAGTTGTACAATGACCTGCACTCCGTGACTCCTGCTCCCGATCTGGTGTGCCTTTTATTCTTGACTTGGGCAAATCTTCAGAACAATATTGAGGGGCAAGGTCAAAGAGAACATCTCAAGTCCAAATTTGAGGACTAGAGATAAGAGGTATACATAAAAGATTGAAAGAAGACCAATGGTTGCTGTGTATATAATCAAACTCCACCTAAGGTAGAAATCATTATAGACTGCAGAATGACTGTCAGGCATAGGTGACTCCTGACCAGGAAGCAGATATTGAATACAAGTGTTACCAAATTATGCTGACAGTGATTCTGTTCACCAATCTAGAGGGAATGATTTTCTGTCTATCTCATCACTATCCATACAGATGCCGCACTTGAGTAGTTAAGTAATCAATTGTCTAGACAGACACAATGATAAAGATACAGAGACACATATATTCACATCGTTATGATTATAATCTGTACTGTATTATGAGTAAAATAAATCATAAACACATCTTAAAAGATATAAAGTACAGGACCATACCATGATAGTTAGACATGTAGAAAGCACTCTTGCAAGACATTACTCAGAAGTACCCTGAGCGTGCAAATAAGTGATTTGACACTTTGAGAGCTGCAGTACAATCATCCCCAGACAGAAGAAAAGTATCATGAAAAAGTTTAGGATAACTTTCTTGGATCAGGTTGTTAAAACTCATGCAAGTCTTACCACTTGCCATAAGTCTGCCAATTGTGATGTCCTATACATCCTTAAGCTGTATTTATGTGGTGTTTCTCTTCGTAGGCAGTCCTTTGCCAGCCGGCTTGCTGTTTAGTGCTCCAGGTATGTACAAGATAACTTTGATGATTTTTTGCATCATGTTGCAATGCGTACCGGTCTGAATGTTTATGTTTACGGAAGAGTTGTCAATCAATACCATACCAGGAAGGGAGGATATCTCTCTTGCTGATCTGAATACTCAGAGTCCGGGTCACACACCACTTGTCAATGGACATCTTGCACTCCCACCATATGAAAATGACAACACACAGGGACATTGTACGTTAATTTTGCTGTATATTCTCTTCAATTCCCAGGTTACCTCACCACAATCCCACTTTGTTTGAAACAGTCTTTTCCCCTCAATCTAGCCCACCTCTCATCTTTGACATACCCTCCCCCAGACAATAACTCACCCAGACTACTCTGAGCCCATACAGTCAAAACCAGCACCAAGATTGACAACGAACGATTGTGGACTCCACCGAGCAAGAAGTGTCTGGCACCACAACCACATCACCTTCATTACCTTTATATATGTTAAGACCCGAAAGATGATGAACTATGCCTGAATAGGATGAAGCCAGAGGAAATTAGTCCCCATGACATCTCAGTCTAAGGTCGAAACCAAACTAAGATTGACAACAAACCATTGTTGACTCCACCGAGCAAGAAGTGTCAGCGACCAAGTCCCCGATCACCTGGCGCCACAACCACATCTCCTTCACTGGCGTTAGGGGTCTGCAAGAACCTTGCATTGCCCGAGGCCTGCCAAACCTAGCAAAGAAAAGAACCAAAAGAAAAAGGTAGTTTAAACTGATTTACCTTCGTTCCTCAGGTATCGGAATCACCTTTATCTTGCCGCTCTCTTTCTACATGGAATTGCAATTCGATTTTCATGAAGCCCCGGATTCATCACTAGATTGTGAAACTGGTCCGCCTTCTGTCTATACCATGATAGTTAGACATGTAGAAGCACTCTTACAAGACATTACTCAGGAGTATTATATCAGTAGAAAATAGTCTGATGCAAGAGCAAATTAATATTAAAGAGTTTATCCTTAAAAGTAGACATCCAATTTTGACTGGAATGATTGAAACTCCTTCACCCAACAATCCACTCTTATCAGTGGCTGCCTCATAGCATGATCATTGTTCATAATTAACCAGAACCGGCGGCTTCCCTCACATAGTGAACACATTGATCTCCTATAACTTGTCTTGGTAGGGTTTGAAATGCTTGAGAACTCTTTGATGATCTAGAATGATATATATAGAATGAGTACAATTTAAATCCCTTTAACGAGGAATCGTTAGAGGGTGATTATGTGTGGACTTGTCCGATATTTATATAGTACCTAATTACACCGCCATCTTTTACTTTGTAATAATACATACATATATTGTAAAAATCACTAAGGAGCTCATTCTCTTCTATGCCTTCCACATATATTATCCTTGCCATATGACATCTGCTCATGACAATGAAGGGATGGCTGGACTGTAAAGTCTCAAAGCATGTTGAGCATCTGTACTGCTTTGAATACATCGAACCTCTACAGATATAAGTCGATGCTTGTTAAAGTTACCAGGTCTTGATAATCATGCCCGCAAGAACGGCCACTTTAGCGAGTTGGCCTACATCCCTTCATCATAACACGGTCAACCACACTACCAACACCAACAACAACACCAACACCAACTTGAGCATGTTTCAGTCATAGATGTAAGCGTATTTAGAAAGGTACCTGCTAGTAAGAAGGGTATCCTTTACAATGGTTTCTTTTTAGAGACTTATAAATGCCAATACTGGGCTGGCTACTGGAGCGGCCGGGGTGTTTCTGGGTGGCGGGTGGCCTAGAGTGAAGGGTGGTCCTGATGGTAGAGTAGGAGGTCTTTACTTGAACTTTCAGCCCCTTGGTCCCTACTGGGCGATACATTTGCAACATATTAGTGAGAAGTCAATGTATGCAATACAGGATCTAGTGATGACGGGTGGGAAGATGAGAGATAGTCAATAGTGACTCACAGGGGCTACTTATCATCTATTGAACTTCATCGTGATATGTTCCTAAGAAGAAGTCGGCTCATACAAAGGATGACATGTTTATTGTACCACCACCATATTTTCTTTGCGGCCCAACAACAACTACATCACAGCTTCTTACCATAAGACCTGCACTACATGTTCTTGGTTTTGCTCACATGTGAGGTTAGGTTAGGTTAGGTTAGGTTAGGTTAGGTTATCTCACAAGGAGTGAATGAGATCTATTCTGGTCTAATGTCAACTCAATGGTAAAGATCATGCTTGTTTTCTCAGCGCAAATTCACTCACAAATAGGTTGAGTGAGCAGTGTCGAATCACTTGCAGTACTGGGCTAGTTCACGGAGGCGGTCGGGGGTGTTTCTGAGTAGCCCCGGTGGCCCAGGGTGATGGGGTAGGGCGTACAGGGGTGGTCTTGGAGGTAGAATAGGGGTAGGGAATAGGGTAAGGGTGCTGGGAAATGGGTAGGGCAGGTGGGTAGAGCATATATAGTGAAACAGGCTGGGTTATGTATGGATAAAATGAGGAATATGGGCAGGGGTGGATAGGAATGGAACAGTAGCCGATAAAAACGGAAAAATGGTAGAATAATAGAAGGGAGATGGTAGTGTGGGACCTGGGTGTACTGGATATCTAGGGATAGATCAGTAGGGTGTCGGGTGATCTGGAGGTGTTTCAGTAACTTTGTGAGATTTGTGAATTAAGAAGAATGGATCACATTGCCAAATGTCGCTTTGATGGAATTGACGTATAGAAATGTAAATTGTGGCCCAATTTTGACAACATGAAGTAGGAATGTCGATTACAGGGCTTCCATCTATATGATAATCATTGATAAATGTATAATATGGTCTAGATCAAATTTGTAATTAATTGGTCCATTATTTCCAAAGCTATAGCATAAATAGTCAGCAAGATATTGCCCTATCAAGGTGGAAGGAGTGGGCAGGCCAGAACTATTGCCTTGGTTTTTGCTGTGATGAGTAGTCCTATATGAATACTAGGTGATAGGGAGAAGTCTGGACACAAAAACAATGATTGTGACCTTTGGTGAGAATGGTGCTGGAGTCTAGAGGAGGGAGGAGGACTGTTTAACGCATCTACCCTGGAGGTATTACAATGGTTATTAATGTTTGATTGGTATTGATGTAGATGATTACAAGTTTTTGGCACCATTCTTGTTGTGGTAATCCAGTTTAAATTTTTATAAATATTTTCCAAGGGTATTAATGAATTATTAATAAATGGTAAAAAAATAAAAACCATGTTTTTGATGTGGGGAGCAGGTGCACAGGCAGTATTGTGGTGTGTGCTATATAGTCCCAGATCTCTCTCAAATGCAAGTGTGATGTGGTGGTGTGGTGCATGATAGGGCCAGGATACATCACTACATAATGTTTTTGGGTGATCCCAAAGGGTGCTTGAATTTATGGAGGTATTTGTAATGAATGGACCAATACTCATTGGATATAAGCTCTACGTATCAAGAGGTAGATGTCCAGAAACCGGATCTAAGGAAGTGATCAACCAGTGTTTACACTCTCAAAGTACTAACTTCACTGTTATTGATGGTTGAGTAAAGACATCCCATTGTTTGGGATGATAGAAATGTAGCCTACAGTACGCACAAGATCTTACGGGCGCAAAGTACTATCATTGCTCAGGGTGATTGCGTTAAACAGCCAACTCCGAGAGTCAGAGTTAAATATAAGAAAATAAGCATCAGGCATCGTGCCTG
>JAPWIX010000049.1:0-45107 GCA_028751805.1 Podosphaera xanthii
TTTAGGCCACAGAGGCAGTGATCGCCAACTGGTGTCACCGACTGCACCATTTCCATCAAGCACCCATGATGTGGATGAGCCTGCCCGATCGTGAGTGCCAACTTTACAGTGCGAGCAACCAGCGTTCATTGAGCTATCACACTTAGCGAGTCAATGCGATCACGCATATCAATCGGCCGGCGCCCTGATGCCAGAAACCAGCACTGAGCACAGTGACTCTGACAATGAAGCCCATTCCATCCAATGATGCTCAACAACATACCAACCAGCTGTATGAGAACAGGAAGTCCACCAGTTGAAACATCCTATTCCAGTGTACGTCAATAAGTCCAAATAAGCGAGAGAATCATCTCCATGAGACCGACAGGACACAGAGAATTCTCACGCGAGCAGGATCAGCTCCACCGAGAAAGCTCCGCTCTCACCGCAAGAGCCGCTACGACCATGCACCTTGACCACGTTATTCAACTATCTGCCCACTGTCCAGAAAAGAGCGCACAGTCCAAAGTCAATCCAGTGAAACCTGGCGACAGGCCCAGAGCAGTAAAGAAGGACAAGATGATGAAGCACGCACAGGAGCAACAGAGGGTGATCGAGTTACGGCGCATGGGGAACTTTGGGGCAATGCCTTCTGAGGGTGGAAGAGATTGTCATGTCAAAATCCGGGATGATGATGAGGCAACAGAAGAGGTTAGATGTCAACTTCGAGGTTGAATCGGCCTACTCGCGCTAACGTACCGATTAGGTTGTCACCACTCAGGTCGCGATCCTGCACGAGGATTTGAAATGGACAAGCGGCATCAGCCGCCAGATTTTGAAGCACGAATGAGCTCAATTAGAGCTAACAAGAGCACTGATGTGAGGATCGTCATTCAGCTCAACCAGGGGTTGTGTCTAACCTTTGGACTGTATCTATGTTATAGCGAGCACTGCATGGACAGTTGGATGAAATATGGGAGGGTATTTGGAGCGATTCACGGATGAAGTGGTGCGAGACGACAGTGGAGGATCAGATGGAACAGCTGACAGTTTGGTTCTTTCCCAGTGCTGGTGATGGCAATGCAGGAGCCGAATCAACATCAGGCGGAAACCCACGAGGATGAGAGGAGAGTGACCGAGGTATCATTTGCGTGTATGATTGACAAGATTGCCCCAATGGACAATGTCGGCTGTGGTGTCGAATGACATTATGCACATTACGATTTCTCACTGATAGCATTGATAGTGACGCTGGATGTAGTACTGTATTGATTGCTGAATGTTCGAAAGAACAGTGATTGGTGATGCTCACCTTCGCTCTGAGATATAGCCCGAATTCACTGGATTGTGGAGAGCCGGCAAATCAACGTTGTACAACGCCATTGCTGGCTCTAATGGCACCCAATGACGTTGTATGCGATTGTTTTACATGTCGGTAGGCAATAAGTGCACAACACAAGTCGTTCTCAATCATAGAGAGATGTCCCTGCCTGCGCTGGCATATAGGGATATGCCAGTTTGAAGATCACTCACCTGTGTACACACCGCGTCCCCATGAACATGAAGAGGTGGAGAGGAAGGCCTGCCCTAAACAGTGCTCCCCTGTACCCACATGTCATCACTGGCGATCATTTCGCTTCAACACGTAGAAGAGTGCAACATCGGAAGACCCATCCCTCAACACACGCTGTTCTTCAACCGCCATCATCCCAGGTTCGTCCAGAGCTCATGTCCACAGTCCATGAAGGTTTCATCATTAATGTAAGCTCAGCTGTCATGACCACCGACGAGTGCAAAGCTATCAGGGCTACTGTCGAAGAACTTTACTCGACCCCTACACACATTTCCTCTCGAGATCGTGAGAAAATTACGGACCGCCACCTCTTCGTGTTCGACCGCGGACAGAATCCTCGGCGCTGTCTGCTGGCCATCATATACTCGATTGGCCCAAAGTGTGCGGAGTTGCAGGCGTGGTATTTTGCCACGGCGGCGCGAAAGCTGTATCACCAGGTGTCGATAAATGGGATGTTATTAAGACGGCACAGCCCCCAGCTGCACAGGCGGTTCTTTCAACAGAGGTACCGCTTGCGTTCAATTCATGGAAAATGGTCCACTCCCTTGTCATCCAGTGCGTATGCACACTGATTGTCTTTGAGTTGCTCGTATTGATTTCCTCTTTGAAGACATACAGCGAGCACTGAAGGGAGGTTCGTCAAGTATCAGCCAATATCATCAAGCTAGTTACGGCTTGCACAGAGCTTCAAAGCTTTATCTCTGTCTTATGCCCTCTGGGGTCTGGGCGACCTCAAAGATCTCACACACGGCTTTTCTTCCCATCATTTCTCTCAAAGTTTTCTGCGAGGTCTCCTTCGAATATTGGATGGGATGCCGTCCTTTCATCGCCGCCAATGCCTCTACTCTGACCACCATCCGCATCAATAGAGAGGAACTGGAAACACCAGCTGGGAGCGATGCTCGCATTCATTTTCCAGAGTTGAGAGTCTATAAGGACAAGCACTTGGGCCACATCGAATCAGTGCCCAACTTGTCTTCCTTTACATCCTGCTCCTTAGCAGTCCGTCCTCATGATGACTCCGAAGGAGCGTGTCGTCTTTTTCTACGACATCGCCGCGGCTTGGCCTTTCCACCTCACTGTGCTCAATCTCACCCCTCATCCCCTATGCTGTGGAAGCAAAGGCAGAAGACGCTCCGCGTCCTCCAGTCCATCATTGCAGCCTGCCCTTCGCTCGTCAAGCTCAGCTTGGACTCAGTTGGGCGGGTTCAGTGCCCCGCATCAATGGCTGGACGCAACCTGATGACGAGGAAGGCGATATGCGCGTTGTGTGTTCCCTGATGGCGGGTTTGCAGAACATCGCTGTCTTTGGGTTCCACCACGTGCACTGGGGTTTGAAGGAGAGTTGGGTCCTATCGGAACGAGAGATGGAGAAGGAGCGGGGTTGGGTGTCAATGCTGGCAACTTCGTGCCCTGCGTTGGTAGCATGTAAATTTGGTACGTCTCTCTGGCCTTGGAATCATCCTCTACACTCACCTCATGAATGACATTTTCAGGTGGTAGTCCAGGAAATCCTGCCGCTGTGGAAGAGCGCAACTTGTGCGAGATTTGGAGTAGGTCACCGAATGGTGAATGGAGGCACCAGAGCGCAATTAGTGGATGGGAGAAACATATGTCTTCGTGAACAGATATGTACACTGATTGTTATTCCTCTTTGTGCATTTGTTGTGCACTGTAATCATGGCCACCGTGTCCACCGCTTCAGGTTGCACCCATGTAATTGGGCCACCAAAGTTAGCACACACATCACACGTGCTTCCCTTCGTCGTCTAAGGGGCGGGCTCGGGCCGCCATTCAAAAGTCCGAGCCATGACAACATGCTCATCAGCCACGTGGCGAAAATTTCCTCCCAACCTTCATGAGCGACACCAACACGAACACCATCAGTCTTGCAGTAGAAGGTCACGGCATCCAGGGGCGAGTAGAGATAAAGCTGCCCGTCAACATCCTTCAAGTGTTGGAAGCACACGCATGAACAGATTTAAAGCAGCGAAACCACATCAGCGCTGGCGCATGTTCAAGAAAGTCAAGAAGGCTCTAGTGAACCTCCCCATTACGGGTGATGCACTCAAAAAGTTACGCACTACAAAGGTACTCCCGTGGTCTTCAACCAATATCCGTGTCTGCCGTGTATTGACCTCATTATTTGAAAGCACTGCCGAGCATGGCTTATCTTTCAAGCCGACGGACGACTGGTTCCGGCTTTTGAGGAAGCATTGATGGCAAAGTGGCCAGACAGGGTGCAGGCACGCGCCAAGGAGCTCGGTGTGAGCAAGAGGACAGTACAGACTACAAGCAGGGTAATCAGAGATATAATCTCTGGAATGACGAATGGGGACAGGCTGAGATTGGGATTTTATGCCATAAAGCATATGCTATTCAAGATGGGACAGTCATGATAGTGCACAGAGAGGTGTCATACTTACAGTCTTCTCCCCAATCATCTGATGTTTTTTGAGTGCATGACGCCCCATACACACCATGCTACGACGTCTGTAAAGGTACCGACACCAAGGTGAGAAAATGAGGCTACGAAGGTTGCACTGGTGTCGACACCATGCTACGAAGTTTGTATTGGTGTCGACACCATGCTACGAAGTCTGTAGTGGTGTCGACACCAGGCTACGGATTCATCTCCTCTCTTCAGGTCACTCCAGAGTCAATGGAAGTCCTCAAAATCACAAAATCTATGCTGGGTCGAGACTTACTCCTGGATGATTTATGACACTTGTCGAGAGATGTATTAGTCCTCTTCAGCTTTCCCTTAACTTGATATACTCCCAAAACCTTGTGGAGAAACCATTCCTGCTTATCCAATTTGAAGACCTTCACGATGAGAATGGTGATCTGGTTCATCTTGGCGATGTACCCGCCATCCATGAGCTGCTCTCTGATGTACCCAACTCCGACTTCTACTTCTCGACCCATCATCACCGGCAGCGCTCCAGCAAGCACCCTGGCAAAACTTCCCCTCGTTAATAAGTTGCGGGATATTGTGACTCCTTTGGTCGTTCAAATCTGTCAGGCCTGGTTCGAAGAGAGCTCCAGGTTGTTGGTCCGACCCTTCTCTCCACTGTCTCACAACAATCACCGTTGCGTAAATCACCATTCGTTGCCCTCGATCCTTCTCTCCCTGACCCAAACCTCGTTCTATAAGCTATTGGTGCAGATACATCTACCTTGGTTTTCATCTCGAGAATCCCCACACTGCGCTAGGCGCCACATCTCGATCTGTCTTGGTATTGACTGACAATGTCTTCAGTCGGCCACACCGACAGAGTGCCTACTTCACGCATCTCAGTTGAAGGACTTGACATTGATGAGCTCGTTAGCTCGTCCTCAAACTTCATCCATCCTGCAAGGAAACATACATTGTACGTTTCAAGTTAGATAGGCCCCGGGTGGATGTTAATGAGAATGAGGAGATGCTGGTACGAATTGACTCCGAATCAGCAGTGTTTTCTTCTCATAAATGTGCGTCATGATGAAGTGCTCTCCCGCACATAAATCAGGATGGTCCGTGCACGGGTTCCACTCTGTATATATATCGCTGGTCAGGACTAACGAGTTCCCCAACGAAATACTTCGCTTGTCCCCAAGCATCTTATTTCCTTGACCACACCGCCTTCACTCCACATATCCCCTCCTTTGCCAGCAGTCTACTACCTAACCTAAGGGTGTTCTTTCTTGCTGGCGGCAACAGCATACTCTTTGACTGAGTGTGAGTGCGCTCTTCAGTGGCGTTGGGCAAAGTCGCTGTCTCATTTGACTTCAGGTCTGACAAAGCTACTGTATGGTATGGACACGTCTATGAAGCGAGGTCGAGGAGTTGCTCAACGGTGAGAGAATGCGAGCAAGGTGATGTCCGATGTGAGTCTATCATGTGCTGCCTTGGCACACTGTTTGTACTGATGGGTTGTGTACGCATATGCATTAGGGTTGTCGGGACGATGGGGAATACTTGCCATGCGGCATCATGGGAGGATGGATGTGAATGTGATGAAGTTGGGGTGTATGGGGTGGGGTGGATGCGGAACCCGGAAGTGCTGAAGATCGCCAGGCTGTCTGGGATGCAGTGGAGGAAGTGGAGAGGAGGCAGCCGATGTGGCCGTGGCGGCGGAGCAGGAGTGGGATGAGCTCCTGGCACAGGCGGGCAGCAGCTGGTGGAGGAAGAAATGGCGAAGGTGAAGGCTCGGGAGAGACAGTGGGATGAGGACTTCCATCGCATGAGCGAAGAGGACTGGTTGCAGGAGTTGGCATGGTTGGCATGGCGGGAGGAGATGGAGCGGACTCCGACTCCGGACTCCGATTTTGATTCTGCTGCGTGGCGGTCAACCAGGTGTTAATAGAGCAGGAGAAGGAGTGGCTGGGGAGAGAAGAGGTTGAACAGGGGTTCTCCTGGGCGAATAACAATATTGGGTACTCGAAGAAGAGGATGAAATAATCGTGGACAGGTTTGTGCAGCATAGCGAGGCTGAGTGGGATGAGATGTCTATGCATGAGCAATGAGAGCCGCTCATGGAGAATGTCTGTAACAGACTGTCCTGATCGCATCACGAATACTACCCCATCATTGCAGATGCCTAACATCCATATCCCTGGGCAGGGGTCCCTGCTCCACTCCTGGATCTTTGGTATCTCTGCAACGTGCGGGATATCACGCACTGTGGAGCTACTTCCTGGCACCCAGGGCTCAGGGGAGTAATTTGGCAGTACTTGCATAATATTTGCAGCCTCGTACGGACCATGGCTAATATTATTAATCGCCCACAGGGTGAACCCGTGGCCAGTGCAGAGGTGCAGCAAAGACTGGCCCATTGGATCAGCGCGGCTGTGATCAGTTCGTCGAGCTCGTTCAGAATATGGCCTCCTCGTAATATTCCCGCGACACTGTGGGCGGTGCGGCAGTGCGGCGAAGACTGGACCTAGGTTAGGTTAGGTTAGGCTGCTTCTCCATTGCCCCATCAAATCGACCCGCCCCTGGGTGCCTCCAAAGTCGAACCACAACTTCCACATGAATCCATGGAGGTTGACCGGGCACCGACACCATTGCCCGACTTCCATCTTCCAGAGTATGAACTCGACATCTTGTCGCGAGCTCAGGGACGAGACCAGTTCGTTATCAGTGGAGCAGCTGGAGCTGTTGAGGGCTATGTGTCTCGGTATGGTATGGCGCCGAAGATCAGACTGGGATAGGGCTGAGATGGTGAAGGAGTCGAGAGGCAGCGGTCAGAGAGTTTGTAGAGGAGCTGAGGATGGATATGGACGAGGATGGGTGTTCAGTTTTGTTCATGTTATGACTAAATGTGGCGGGAGGGTTGAGTGGAGTGTACTTGCATGATTATCTCGCCGTTGATTTCTTGTTCTTTGCTGCCTGACTGAGTCTGTACTTTAAATACCACATGTTGAATTGTTCTCATTCCCTTCAATGATGCACCTGCTCACATAGTGTCTACTTGGTATCTCAATAGGAGAACATCCGAACTTCCACCTCGACATCTACTTGTGTAGCGCCAACTCCAGGAACCAATCAAGCGGAGTTCAAAGGGCACGCACTCACGCCCGATCCGTCAAACCTTGTCACCTTCTTCGCCAACGAGGCGACCGACTTTGACACGTGCCCGGCTCTCTGTTACGGAATAGAATGCAGTCCTGTCTATTCCATTACACCCGTTCTGCTCCGTTGGGCTCCTTTCCGAAGGCCTTTTTAAATCCTCGGTTAAATAAGAGAATGATAGACTCAACTCCGAAAAGCGGAGCGCGATAGAACGTGATCACACTCGGAAGTCGTATGTGGCTATATACCAGTTAACGCAGGGCTTCGGGCGCGATGATGCACCATGGAGCCCGCGAGATTATCGTCCGTTCGCGTCTCAGGCTATTGGAGTTTAGTCAAATAGATTCGAATAGATTCGAGTAGATTAGGGTCGAATAGAGCCTAATCGCGTCCGTTCACGTAGATTCTGATCCGATCGAGTACGTTGGCCTCCGGCGGAGCTGGAAGGAGTAGAAAAGTGTCCTAAAGAGATAAGCCTGTGTTTCAAGTCCAGCAAAAACCTTCATATTAAAGCCTAGTGGACTGTATTACGGTAAGATACAATTTGACTACCCGTCATCGTCTTGGAACTCATCATCTCTGTCATCATAATTATCATTGTCATCTTCTGTACCACCTATTTCGTCTCCTTCACTATCAGTGTTCGATGTGGAGGAATTGCTCTCCTCCTCCGAGTTATTCTCCAAACTAGGATGAGGCTGGGGTTGTTGCGGGTGGGAGGTGCTCTCAATTTCGCCTGGCATTCGACTTTTGTGCAGTTGCTTTCGCCTTTCTTCCTATACGGTCTGCAGCTGGGGCAGTGCGTCCCTGTATTGCTGCAAGCGCAGAGATGAAGTTGGGCTTCGGCCGTTACTGTGCGGCGAGTAGCTCGAGACCCTGCTTGTGCATGCTTGCTTAGCCGAGAATCCTGTACTTCACTGGGTTGGTGATGATCTCTACGCCTCCGTTGGGGTGATCACTCAACACCCATGGGCTGGTGGGTGTCGTCCGTGGGAGACACTGCAGATTCGCAAATATCTGAACAAGTGCACCCCTGATACCCCTTTCGTCCTCGGTTCGTGATGCAGTGATCTCGTGGAAGTACTGGTGGAGGTAACCGTCTATCCTTTCCTCCATGAAATTCCGCCACTTCCCTTTGATTGTCTGACGATCCACAGGGAAGAAGGTTTCCATGCGCTCTGCGAAGGAAGGTTGGGGGCTGCCCTAGCAACACCAATAATGCCAGAATTGCTGGCGAGAAAGGTCACTTTGTGGATCTGGGTGAAGATGCTCTGTGGTGACCAAACTTGCATGGCTTGCTCCAATGTCGTGGGCTGTGGGATATCATCCTTCTCGAGCTGTGATTCGTCGAGGTGCACAAACATCTGTGTCGTGAATGAGATGAAGAGCTTGGTTGCAGCAGTGCTGACATCCCAGTCGCCATGAAAGGTGAGGGGTCGAAGAATGAGCCAGGGTGCGGTGGCGATCGCTTCTTTGAGCGCTGGCCATGTGGGTGTTTCACCGATGGGATACTGCTCCACGTCCGGGAATGTGGAGGCTTTCGATATCCTTCCGTTTCCGAACAACAACACGTCTGCCCAGGCTTCTGAACACATCTGGGCTATCCTCCGATTGAATCGCCGGAAGATGTTGGGCACTGCAGTGGATGTCGAGATCGCGGAGAAATAATGTTCCGTAGGTCTCCATGAGCGCTGGAACTCTAAGAGTGTTGAGAGATTGGGATACATGGGTGGGCAGATATCTTGGTGTCGTGTCAACCATACGGAGGAAGTGCATGATTAATCCTGACAAGACTCCCAAGTTGTCAGCACGTAGGTCTCGCAACGTCTTCTGTACAGCCTTCCACTCCTTCATCCGTCTGATTTGCCAGGTGAAGTATATGTCAGATTTGACCCAGATGATGGCACCAGACTTGGCGTATTCTTGAGCCTGATATCGCCATTGCATCCTGTGAGTGATGGTTTGATGCCGAGAGAGTGATGGGAGCTTACCGAATCGAAAAGTCCTTCCATGATCATGGGTACAGCATCGCAGGCCATGCGGTACTCCTCTCGCACTCCCCACGACCGTCGTAGCCTCTTCGTGTGTGGCGATCTTGTTGTCAACAGCCTCCTGAATCGGGCGGTGTATTCATATGCCTCTGCGTCTCGACACATCTTTCCTTGGTTGTCCTTGGTTCTGACCGCCTCGTATGCAAGGTTGTAGCTCTGGCGAAACGTGACGTGTTGGCGTCGACCTCTCTCCACCGTTATCTCAGCACTCATGCCTCCATATTGCCCGAACATGCCTGTGTGGTGCACATTGGGCTTCTTGTACCCTGCAACTGCATGCGATGCAATAAGTGGTGCAAGCCTCCATAAACCTGTGACAGGCTCTCCGTCTGGCTGCTCTGCTGGATGGAAAGAGACGCCTACATCGACCACGAACTCCCCGTTCCGCGGTCACTCATGTATTTCCAGTCAAATTGGGGTGCTCCTGCATCAACAGTTCCCATGCACTGGGAGATCTGTGATCCAAACGGCTCTGCGTGGATAACTTGATCCTCTAGCCTCCAGGATGAAGAAGAACGATCCGAATCGACCGAGTACGGGATCCTCATCGAATGAAATCATGAGGCGCCTCATCTCCTTCACGATAGCCTCTAGCTCTGTGGCGGTGACAGTGCGCTGGTACCCCTTGTACTTCTCCCCGCCGCTGCTACTGCCGGCCGACTTGGCCATGAAGCCCTGAACGCTGTGATCGAAGTACGGGTCCTTCCATGAGGGTAATGATGCCTTGACAGCTGGAAGGACCACCATTGTCGCCAGAACCGTATCCGAAGCAATGAGGTATGGCGGTCTCTCGCCCGGTATGCTCATGGCGATGGAACATACGCGGAAAGCGATTATCCATTTCCATTGGTTGTGGTTGCGAAGATAGTGTTTGGGACGGGCTCTGGGAGACGTTAATTGCGTCCCAGGTTCGATCGCTGACTGAGCGTTGCGCCTCGGGTGGAGGGTGCAGAAGTTGAATGTACCCATGGTTGTGTATGTTGAGCGGTGACGCGTTCTCCTGATGGCATGAGATGGAGACTGCATGAGAGCACCATTCTGGGCTCGAAGGTGGTCCATATTGCACTGTCAATATCCACCGACATTGTGAGCTCCTCACGTGATACGAATCGCGCTCCAGGTCGAGTACGATGTGGCGTTCTTCGTCGCTGACGCCTCGGATGAACATGTCATGCGTTCGGGATGTGTAGTCTCCTTGTGATGTTTTTAACATATCCTCCATGCCCATGACATCTATTGGTCTGGTATATTGCCTCAGCTCGGACTGGCCAGTCCTAGAGCGAGACTGGAGAGCAGTGAGTTCACCGTGGCGATGTGCGGGATCGAACTGTTGGTCGACCCCGATGGGGAACACGCAAAGTTCGGGCTGTGTTTCAATGGGTCGACGTTAGGCGCATCATTAAAATAAAACCACGGTCTTTGGAACTGAGCTGACCTTGACCGGGGTGGGAGGTACACTTGATGCAATGCTCTGCTTTCCAGTCGCCAACCGTAGTCCCGCCAATAGATAAGATCTCCCTTCCCGTACAATGGTGCGAATTCATTATACGGAAAGTTGGCGATGGGATCTTCATAACCGTGCATGTCTTCCCTGGTAGGCCCATTGAAATATCGGTCATGACGAATGTTATGCTCAGGCCATAAACCTCCCGAAGGCAAAGGAACCAAATCGTTTTCTTCGCGAGCATCGAGACGCTGAAACTCTGCAGTGGAGAGCTCTGCTGCACAGATGGCGCGCAACCACACGACGACCGATGAGGTTGGAGGTTCTCGTGGTTGCACGGTCTGCTGACCGCTAGACCACTGGGAATGGGGTGCTGCTGCAACGTTTTGATTTGGGAGAGGTATTGCCTAACGGTGGGAAGCAGAGGCGCTGTTCTCGCCGTGGGGGTGAAGCTGGCCTGACAAGAGGCTCGTCATTACCCTGGATCGGTAGAGTGATGGGTGCCTCCCGCTCGTCACGCTTCTTGGCCGCCTCGGCGATACACCTTCTGCACCGTAAAGTCTGCAAAAGCATGTTGTGGGCCATTGGACAAGCGTCCTTGACACGGCGGAGAATATCGCGGGCTTGAGGTTGCGGCTCATACACGATGATGGTTCCCTGCGCCTCCAGAGCCTGAAGGGACCAGGTCATCCACTCCGCTGGTGGATCCATTCTCTTGGCCTCATAATTGATGTTTGCTGCATCGAGCATTGATCTGAGCTCTCGGAAAATGCGCATGCGCTCACCGTGGCCGCAAGGAGGACTGGGACTGGGATGGAACCGTCCACTTGGATGCAAAGCTGCCGGTTGAAGAGTCGCATGGCGACCTGGATTGCGATGACCCGCAGTCATAGCCGTTCTGAACTGGGCAGACCGCGACGATGGTAATAGCTTCAGCATTGTTAGGGTGGGACCACCCGTTCAGCTGCCGCAGACATTGCAGTACCTCTCGAAACCGCTCTGGGTGCTCCAGTTGGAGTGAACGGCTTCGTCTGAAGTGTCTGCCGAGTTATAGCCTAAGATATAGACCTTCATATTTTGGTGTCCTGCAAGTAGAGGATGTGGTGTGCATTGAGAGCATGGAGTAGAGGACTTTCTGGAGGATTTCGAGTTTGGGGAGAAAGTAACGCTCCCGGTATCTCGGTATCACCCTGGCGGAGTGTAAGGGCTCAGGATTGTTACCAAAGGATAGGCAGTCGACATAGCGGATGGGAGAAGTGGAATGCAGGCGGTACCAATGGGCGAGGAGGTAGTAGTCAATCACATATTGACTCAGCCAGCGTTTCCGCCCAAGGTCTCGAAGTTCTTCCACAGCCAATGGCCAGATATCATGGCAGGATAAATAATTCTCTGTGATTTTGAGTGGGAGGATTAGAGTAGATAATACAATTTCATTGTGAATTGAAACGAACCTATCTTCTCCTCCGTTTGAGCGTCTTCAACCTCCAACCCCTCGTCAGCTCTCCTTGCCCTGCTGCCTCTGCATAGCCCTCTTCGTTCTCTGCTGTCCAGTCCTGAACCTCCTGAACACGCTCAAATGAAGAATCTGGCTCGTGTTCGTAGGTAAGGTCGGCTTCATTGCTGGCTTCAGAGGAAGATTCTTCGGAAAATCGTGACTGCTGTTGCGTGCTTCTGATGTAGTGCTTGGCAGATGTTGTTCTACGTGTTGTTTTGTCAGTAGTTTGACGAGCTGTGGTGCGACGAGATTGTTTGACAGGTATGCTGTGAGTGGCCGGTGGCAATGGAGCTGGGAGGCTTGATAAGAGAGATTTCATAGTGAGTGAACCGGCGGGAAGTGCGGTCCACCACTTTTTTTGAGATAGGCCCGGATGTTTGCTCGTCGTGTTGATCGATCAGCTTGATCAACATGTTTGGATCGACGATGTTTCCTCGTCGGTGCTTGGGTCTTCGGGGACTTGGACGTAGTCATTGGGCTCTGAGACAGATCAACAGTGATGATGGCCGATGAGGCAAGGCTGCTGCTGATGCTTTCAGTGGGGACTACAAGTCTTGGGTTCTGTATTGACGGGCGGTTCCGAATGGCCATGTGGGTTGGGCCACTTGTGTGGCACCAACACCATGAGCAAGGACCTTCGTTCGATGTTTCTCACATACATGCACACTATTCCATGTAACAACAGCACCAAATGCTTTTCAATAATAGCACAGGGTCATATCGCATAGACTAGACAGTTGGGACATGAATAATAAGTCGCTCCCTCCAGCAACTGCTTCTCCACCGCTTGCTGCACCGTCTTTATTATCACGGACAGTTTACCATGTGCATCACTGGTGGCAAGCAGTGATTCGCATATCTTGTCCATCTGAGCCACTGTTGATCCCTGCTCATCATTCCATTTTTTCCTTGCCTGAATTATTAGCTTCTCGAGGCTGAGCGGTGCGCCAAGCTCTCTTGGAGTCCTCTCCACGGGCAGGGAGGACAGTAGAGTGAGTGCACTCAATTCCAGGCCCTTCCATGCATCGTAACATTCCACAATGTACCCTTGACCTGCATCTTCGAGCAATTCTCTGTCATCGTCCAGACCAGCGCCTGTGAGCACTCAGTGTGAAACCACGTCTTGCACGAGCAGCAAACCGGACGGGCTCAACTCCTGAGAGGAGAAGATACGTCCATGCCGACAATCTTCATGACACATCTGTGCCCACTGACGTTACATGAGCCGCATGTCATGTTAAGAGGGTATACGCTGACTTACCTCGATCTTGGGGGCGAGGGCCCTTAGCATTCAGAACTAACCGACAATAGAAGTCGTCTATCTCGAAAAGGGGCATGTTGGCAAGGTTGTCTGTGAACTGACCAACCTCAGCCCGTCCTGGATGTGATGTCAGTGCTGATGGAGGTGGCGCCGGAAAATTGGGCTGACCTTGAAGTGTCTCCACCCAAATTATACTCCAGTTGTCGGATGGCACCCTCTCATGCGGTCCCAAATGGTCAAGTTTCCTTCAAAACGACAGACAACGGAGTGTTCAGCTCGACGATGGGATGTTTTTGTTCAAGGGTACGTACATTATGCGCTTTGCTTGCAATACCTTGTCTTCAACTCATACGATGAGTATATCCAACGCACTTTGATATAGTACTATGATGACACAACCCTTGCCTCAGTCTACGAAGGCCAGACAACGGAAAATGGGCGAAACTCACTTGCTGTGCATGAAGACGTATTTCTTCAATGACTGCCATCCACCAGTGCGAACCATCAAGCTCAGCAGAGCTCTTGGCATCGCCCATTCCTCTGGAGGAGGCAGAACATAAACACTGTTCGACTAGTGCTGAAAGTTTTCTCAGGAACATTATGCGTGGGAGACATACATATCATCGAGACGATACTTGTATTTTTGCGCTCCTTGCGCGAATTAGGATCATCAACTGAGTTCAGTTTATGAGGTTGTATCAGTGGTCTGGGCTGCTCCGTATCGTCAATCACTGCTCACCAGTAACATGGGTAAACGCATCCCATGTGCTGAATTCGTTCAACGTGATTGAGTTTGGATCAGTGATGGCCTCCATGTCGTGATTGATGATCCTCAGAAGCAAAGCAGTACAAAAGAAGTTCAGCTAGTTTAGAGATTAGAGTGTGATAGTGTGGGAGCCAGAATCAATGAGTGAGAATGTTGATGTGGTTGTGGGAAGGATCGAGCGAGTGTGCTGGGGGTGGCGTGGCTGAATAACACGAGGACAAGCAACACCCGAAAAATACGGGTGTTGGGACTCCCACGCTCGGCTACCTCGGCAGCTCAGCCACATCAATTTGTTTGAAGGAAATCATACTTCCTTGTTGGGTTGGGAATGACACAATTATATAGTGGCAAGTGGGTCATGAGAAGACGGGAGCAGGTCGATGGGTCTTATTCGATTGACGCCCAACTGACAGCTCCCATCAGGTTCTGGCGAGAACGGAAGGGCGGCTGCTTGCGGGTGCCACACTTCGTCGAGGAGCCCGCAAAATCGTGAGGCAGCCAGGTTAGAGACACACAACGATCGCAGAGGGATATCTAATATGAGGTCGTTGACTAAACAACCTCACAGATAGATGTGAATAGCTAGTCCGCACCCGTACACCTTGAGAACAAATCACTCGAGATTGAGCTGGCGGTATACATGAGCAGTACGCCGTACAGCTCAACCATGACGTGTTCGATGAAATTATTGAGTATAGTACCCAAGTCGGCGTATATACTCATGGCGATTATCTTGGATGTGATAAGCTGACCATGCAGCGACCCCAGTCTGAATATGTATCACAATTCTTGAGCCTCGTCCAGAGAAAATGCAACCTGTTGGACTCTCGAGGAACGTAACTGAGCAGGAGACCGACGTGACCACATCCATAAATAAGGAAAATCAGTAACGAATCCGAGTTGTGCGCAGATAGCACAATCACTCCGAGTCCTCTACTATGCAAGACTTGCTCGAGGCTCTCGAGCAAGGGCCACAAACCCGCAAATTCCAAAGAGCACGGGCAGGACCTGGTTCACATGTCCGGTGCAGAAAAGGGAACTTCTTATGCGTTTGCACAGAAATCGAGCACCGTGAGATGCAATCTATCAACTGGGCGCCAATCGAATAAGACCCATCGACTGTGCCCTCTGAGAAGACTGCAACAATCACTGCGTCCGAGGCTCTGCGTGAACAGTGTTCGGTAAGTGCCGCTGACTGGACCTGAATAGTGGGCCCGATTAGGATGGCTAAGCACATTCTCGCCACCTGTCGCCAGAGCGGTTGAACGAAGCTCTAACCGCTGTCAGCTATTGCTGCCCTTTCGTCTCGTCTCCTTCCGTCTGCCAATCATATCTGTAGGCTTACTGTAACTTTATGTACACCAATAAACATACCCATCCCAAGTGATCTGAAGAGTCCCTCTTGCCAGCGTTGTTTACGCTCGCCTTGTGCCGTGACAAATACACTCGTCTGCCTTTGGAACGGGACATCGAGCACCGTAGCTCTGTCTAACACTGGTCTCTCCGCTCTCAAGTTGCTGAGGTCTGTACTCTTGGGACACATAAAGTGTTGAAAGCATGTGTCTTGACCGGTCATCTGCAGCAGTAGGTGCTTGCACTTTTACGCTCTATATTATACTGACCGGCATCGACTCATACTTCAGCGCCCGGATTCTCGCCAATCCAAGTCTAGTGAGGTATTCTGTATATGCACAGATTGCAAAGCCGGCTCCCCAGATGGCCATGGCTCCTATGTTCCACGCCATATTCACGAATACCACCAAAGTCAACAAGCTCAGCATACCGCTATTGCTGCGTGGCGTTTCGTATCATCGTCGCCAGCAACCTACCGGACGAGGTCTTGGTCTCGGTTTGGGCAACAGTCTCCCAACACATCAATCCAATGGGCCTTCGCGCCTCCTATCCTTCGTTCCGTTGTGGTTCCTCGTAGTCTGGCTTCCCTTCGTGGGCGAGGTTCACCGTCATTTCCAGGCACGCCTGGCCGGACAACCAGTGTACCACATCGATTCACACAACAGACTTCCATCCAGAGCGAGCCTATTACGGGTTCAACCAACTGCATACAAGCCGAACAATCAGCCAGCGAGCCTGACTTCAGTGACTCCTTGAAGACATCCGAATCAGAACATGGAATCACAATAGAAGTCGAACAAGGTAAGTCGCCCGCCTTCCTCTCTACTCGTTTGTAAGCCCACTCACAACTCTTACTTCACTATATACAGTAAGTATGGATGGTGTGGTGGATGGCGTCGTGACTCAAGAGTAGGGTTACTGTAATTTTTCGACCAGAACGTTCGTCCCTGTCCACCGGGACCTCCGAACTGAACATGTTCAGGGGACAGTCCACCGTCCCCTCTAGTGTCGGTATCCCAAAATGGACACATTAGTCACGAGAAAATCACATATTTTTCTCCAGAATAACAGAAAACATACTTCAAAAGGAAATTGTCCCTGTCCTCGAGCTTGGCGAACCTCGAAGGGGACAGGCTGTATTAGGAGCGTGAGGTTCTCACGCCACTGATGAACGTCTGGATCGAAATACTACAGTAACTGAGGGTCGATGTTCTCCAACGAGTGCGAGGCGTGAGGTTGTGACGATAAGTGGCGCTCTGATTCTGAGGGGATGGTGGCTGAGTGAATGTGAGAATGGAGTTGCTGTGAAGCCCTGGTGCCGTTCGAGCCGTAGGAGACCGAGAGCGATCTGAGCCGGGGGTATAATGGGTGGTGTAATTGGGTGAAATAGAATTTCGACTAGAGAAAGGTCATGTCAGATATCAGAGGTACATTACGTGACAAAAACTGGCACCACCGTACGTGCCTGATAGGAGTACGACCACGACCACGATTGTCATGAACCGTAAACTGTGTACCAGGACTGATTGACTCGGAACTGGCCCTTGGTTTAGTAACCCATGCAGGCCTGATAAGCTGACCACCAAATTGCTCACCGGTACGACGAAGAGCGATATTGTGGCGCTGCGTGAGAAGCTAAATGTTGTCCTCCTTGGAAGACTGGCTGGACCGGTTGGATGGGCGGAGACGACGGGCAGTTGAGCCATAACTGAAAGGGCATACGCAACAGCTTGACGTTGCGGCTCAGGCATGGTGTCCCAGACTAGGGCATCAATCATTAGAGGCCTCTCTCATGGCCCCTCCTGCTGACGAAAAGATGAACGAAGAGTTCATGAAATTAGGAGAGAGCGGGGAGTTGTGTACTCACTAAGTACCACAAGAGGTAAGCACAGACGGCGAGAGGACTAGACAGGCGGAGGCAGCGAGGAGGCAAAGCGGCGGCATAAGTAGGATCCGTCATGCGCCGTTGCTAGTGTTTCATGTCTCAGGTGCTGTCACTTGCTGTCAACACTAGTTCACTGGATATAAAGAACATCCAGTTTTGTGGAATCATCCATGACGCGGCGAGCCAGAGAAAGCCAGAGACATTTGAGTGCATGTACGATTGCCCATTTAACTTCCAGCAGTGCAGGCAAGATGCTCGAGCAAAACTGGATGCATAGAGAACTTGCAATGACCAGTAGCGTACATGCAGAAGAGTGCAGAAACCTAGCAAGACAAGAGAACATCTGGCGTTGAAGCTAAACTGCTTCACACCTTGTGATCTCCAGAATTCACCATTATTACTATAAGCCTTAGACAGGCCAAAGTCAGAGTAGCACAGCAGGGCGGCGTACATATATGTGCACAAACGCTGAATAGAGCTATCGATGACGGACTGGAAATATCTGCGCCCGAGCGGCTGTACCTGACATGACGTGCGGACGACGGAGCTGGCGGGACCGAGAATCGAACTCTAAAGAGACCTGCACGCGGCTGAAGTAACCCCGCCAGCAGAGGCTCGACGCGGTGAATGCCTTGGCAGGCTCAGATCAAGGTCTGCACAGACTGAACAAAGCACAGACCTCTTGTGGCGATCATGAATTGATAAAAGTGGCGCCACAACAGCTTATGGCGATCATGAATAAAAAAGTGGCGCCATAACGCGGTCACATGATCTAGGCGCGTCTGCCGTTGACAGATCAACACTGGCAAACCGGATCTTTCCGGTGCACTATTTAAAGGGTTTCCAGGCGCCCCAGAAGCGCTCCATGGCTCTTACTCGTCCACAACCATCTCTCCTTCCAGTTCTTGAGGGTATCAGGACACTTTTGATATGTTGATCATGAGCTCTCAACTATATCTAAGGTGTCCTGGTATCCTAGCTGTGCCCGTTGTGGCAAGAGCAGCCAGTGTTTCGTTGAAGACCCGTTGTGGCCTGAGACACTGCCTAAAGTTCGGTTGTGTGACCCGGACAAGGCCCGCCTCATTCATACAGTCAAGTCTGGTACGTTCTGCTTTCACCTTGACCTATCACTGAAACAGCTAACACCTCTCAGAAGGAGCTTTCATGCAGGGTTACATGATGGGTATGTCCTTGAGGGATCATTTTTTTTGGCGCCATTTATGATCTTGATCCCTGACTAACAAGAACTGATTACACATCATTCAGGTCCTGCCATGTCATTCTGGTTACCCAGTTTGCTCCGGTTGCTGAGTGCCAAGCCTGTTGTTCGCCTTCCTTCCTTGTCATCATTATGACTGTGTCCTTTCTGAGCTGTTGGCTGTGAGTTGCTCCAATCCTCATCCGTGAACCTGCTTGACTTATTAGATTACCTCTGTAGTCCTACCTTTTACTTATCTTGGACTTATCTTGGACTGTGGCTGATGTGACGCGTGGGCTGTGTTCTGTTTATACTATACATAATGTTCTTCCAGGTATTCTCTCCGCATTCTCCAAAGCAGGTAGTGCACCCTGTTCTGGAGAATGCAGAGAGGATAACCTTCTCCTTTTCTTCATTTTAATGTTTTGTATCTCCATGTCCATGTATTCAGGCCTGACCTAAAGGGGTTTGAGTATTGAGGATCATAATTGGAAACAATGATGTGGTACCAACCACCGGTTTAAGACGATAGTGTGTAGGTGACCATCAAGAGCTGCTTGGACAGTCTGGTATCAATACCAAGACTACAAAATCTGTAGTGTGGTTTCGATACCACAAATACAACATCCGTAGTGTGGTATCGATACCACGACTACAACATCGTGAGTGTGGTATCGATACCCGCGACTAAAATTAAGTAGTTGTGGTATCGATACCACGACTACAACATCCGTAGTGTGGTATCGATACCACGACTACAAAATTCGTAGTGTGGTATCGATACCACGACTACAAATTCGTAGTGTGGTATCGATACACATTCGGTGTGGTATCGACTACCACGACTACAACATCTGTAGTGTGGTATCGATACCACGACTACAACATCCGTAGTGTGGTATTGATACCACGACTACAAAAGTCGTGAGTGTGGTATCGATACCCACGACTACAACATCTGTAGTGTGGTATTGATACCACGACTACAAAATTAAATGTAGTGTGTATCGATACCACGACTACAACATCTCTAGTGTGGTATCGATACCACGACTACAAATTACCATTAGTAGTGTGGGTATCGATACCACAACCACAAAACCTGTAGTGTGGTTTCGATACCACCACTACGGATTTTCTACCAAGGTGTCAAAGCCAAGATTTCAAGACCACTAAGAGCTTCATGGTCCTATGAGTTACATAAGCCCAACAATTCCATTGCAAGACAAAACCATACAGACACCGAGGTATTCAAGATGTTGGTCCCTGATCAAGCCACCGTCCAAAGTTCGTACTAATGCCCCAGCCCGGCCTTTTCCCCTTCAGTTGCTCTAACACCTTCTGATGAAAGAAATGCACAACCGAGAATCTCCCTGCCGTAACACCAATCTTCTCCTCTGCCTCATTTGCTTTTGCTGTCCAAGGTGAGACTCTATGGGCTAAAAACTCCGTGAACCCCATGAAAACATCACCTTGAGCATCAAATCTGATGTGACAGTCAGTTTCCGCTGCATTACATAGTGATTGATCATTTACCTGAGCCGGAGCATTGAGTTGCGGCACTTCAAATGCTCCTCCATCAAAGTGGCCGCCCACAATGTCTACAGTGAGATCATCGTGAACGATCGAAGTGGATGACATCAGTCTCAACCTTGTACAGGAATGCCCTCCCAATGAACGGCCCGACATCCTCATCGAATGTCTTCCCAGCCTGGAAAGCTTGTGTGTACTCCACATGCTTGTCAGAGAAGAAACCTTGCAGAGTTTGTCCACCATAGTATTGACGATTTTGGTGTTGCTGAGATGGGTGCGGTAACCGGTCATGAAGGAGGCGGATCTCATGGTATCCTTAGAAATAGTCATAGGCTGCAAGATGTTATCATTAAATATGAAGCGAGAGATTTCAGGATGAACTTGCTGTGTTCAGGTGCCCTTGCTGCAACCAGCAATGCATACAATGATAGACGCCTTTACGCTCAGCTTCCTCCTGGTTCTTGCAATTGACATAGCGGCAGATGTGGTGTTCCAGCTTGTCTGGTTCAGTGTAATGGCGGCTGTTTTCGTTCGGTTGTTTAGGCTGTGAGAGGCTGGCCAGCTGCTGAAGTGACTGTTTGTACTGAAGGTAGCCTCTCCTGTTCTGTCGTGTTTGAGCGTGGAGAATTCCAAGGTCACAGAATGCTCTTACCTGAATGCCATCGTGATATACCTGCAAGCCATTAGCCTTCGCAGATCGCCAATCATCAGCCTCCGTGCGGCCGTGCGACTGGTTGTTCGCGTCTCTGTCTGGTGGCCTCGTATGCGAGAAGCGCGAGGAAGTCGATGATGCGTACCCCAAGATACACTGCAATGAGATAACCGTCGCTTGTGTAGTACAGCGTGGTGAACGGGATGACGGGGGTGTTCTGGAGACCAGTATCCGGCATATGCCCCTAACTCCTTCAAATATTCAGCTCTGGAAAGCTTTTCCATCCCCTTACCATTCGGCAAGGGACTGCCCAGTAGACTTGAGTTTGAGCTCGTCAAAAGTTACGTCTAAGTTAACCCTCTGTGCTCCCCATGAGGACCGATTCAATGGTTTTGTTAGCTGGTCGATATCGGCCTTAAGGCATGCCTCGGGGACATGTTCCTCCCTTGTTGCTTAGGAGATTTTGCCGACCACGAGGACATTACTGGGAGCTTTGACAGGGTAAGCGATCCACGGCTGGGTCCAATGTGTTAACTACAGGCCGAACAACACAGACTGGACGGAAACAGCTCACCTTCGCTGCCTTCTTCGTCTTGGTCTTCTTTATCTTCTTTTTCTTGGCTTCTCCGGCTCACTTTCCGTCTCACTTTCGACTACCTCCGTATCGGAACGGTCTGGGAGCTACATTTTGCACGAAATTGTGTCACATTATGTGAGATATGATAGAGGCTATCGAATTGGTCAATCTCTCACCTCTACGTGGCGTCCTTCTAAATCATCGTCGTTATATGGGCCGCCATCCAGCGAGGAGTGTCGAAGGCTATGCCAATGTGAGCAATGTACTGACCTGACTAACAATTCAGTGAATCTGTCACCTCCACATTCGCTTCCTTAAAGTCATCATCATTCTGTTCAGCCGTCAGAAGAGGAGGTCTGAGACTGAGTTAATATGAGTGACATTTCTTTGACCACACCAGCGCATGGCTCTGCTCACCCTGCCTCTTTTTGGGTCGGACATTGTGTTCATTCTACAACTTACGGTGCTGAGAGAGGAGCGTAGATGTGGATGGAGATGGTGGTGGTTGTCGTCAGGACAGTTCTGATCAGATTGCTGCATGTGTCCATACATATCGGATGTGCATTAATCGTCCGCATCAACTCGTCGGCAACCGCCAGCGCGAGAGTTGACGCGATCACCGACCACAGCCCACTACAGTGTCTGTGGCCCATGTCCAATGAGCTCACTTGTGTGAGTGTTGAAGGCATAAAAGGCAATCAATTGTGTCATATAGTGCATTAAGTGATGGGGATGCATTAATCACGGTCCCTGAGTACGGGGATGAGCAGTAGTATAGAGGATGTTGGGTGAGCGGGTAGTATATATAGCATAAACTTTGGTACGAGAATATGGCCTGGTGGCGCAGTGGTTTAGCGCGGCCGCATCATGCGCCACCACTCTCGAGGAGGTCGTTGGTTCGATCCGCGCAGCGTGCCGTTGAGGTTCCTACATTTTTATTACTCTGTCACCCTCTACGCCGTCCTGCCCGCTTTGACGTTGACATGTGGTTTGATCATTTTACTTATCAACTGTACTCACTTATTCACCTTTAACGAATACAATTATATTCCGATTTATACCACTTAAACTATCTCCAAAGAAAAAACAAAAACAAATGTCAAACATATTATTTCCACCTCAGGAATATTCCGATGGGATCCCCAGCATACTTGAAGCTCTGTGCAGGAACGGTGTATTTTTCTGGAGGCCCAATATATATATTTCAGTCTCCTGGCTGACTTTAATATTGTACTATGGGCTCACCAACTATTTAAAGGCCATTATCCATCAATACACACCATAATATATATACAGTACTCATTGGTATTTTTATTTGTGCCCAGTACGTGCATACAACTGTTTTACTCACATATGGGCCTGAACCGGCCACAAACACACGTTCTGAGCTGTGGCGAGGCGCCCACTCGCTCGCCGGCGTTTGCCGGCAGAGTTGATGCGGACGATTAAGGTTTTCCTGCATCACTGTGTGAAGCGTTCTCCACTTTGGGCGGCACAGGCTAGAGGCTTACAGGGCCCAGGAACCTGGCCACCCTATTGGCGGAGTGAGACTAAGGTTCAGCCATGCATTCGCGGCGCCCAAATCACTCTTGATCCTCTACCACCACCATCTCTGTCCGCTGCTCGCGATCACTCATCTGTGCACTGCTTGACTGAAGCACTATCCGCACTGGAACATTGCTTCACCCCTCTGTAGGCTCAACACTATGCATTCAGTGTGACTTCTGCACTGGCTCATTCATCTGCTGGTTTCTCACAAGCAGACTCTGACCTTCCCAAATACAGCTTGGCCCGATAATGTCCTCCTCAGAGGTTCGTCTTTGTGATCTATTCGACGTTGTGGATTTAAACTAATATGGCCCGCTGTGTCACACTTGGGCCTCAGCTGGAAGTGAGTTAGTTTTATGTCCTCTTTACATATGGTCACATTCATGTACTGCTTATTTTGGGACAGGATAAGGATAGGTTTAGTCCTGGCTCTTGTTTCATCCCCGGAAAGTCAAAATACCGTGTGATCTTCATCGGAGAACCGCCGCCGCCTATGTCCCTGGAACTAATGATTACAAGCCGTGGGTCCAGATGGAGTATATGGACATGGACATGCCGAAGGATATCGCCCAGTGGTTCCGGGTTCACTTTCCGAATCATGTTATGGACACTCGGCCAAAACCCACAAAGGCAGAGAAGGATAAACTGGATGTAAACGAGGAGGAGAGGTTGCTCATGTTTGAGTGGGTGAGTGTTCGTTTTTCTGTAGATGTTCTATCTGCTGTTGTCAGCGCTCATGCTCCACATTTCATGCAAACAGTGTGTGTTGCTGTGGAGTCTGATGAGCTCATCAGCGTAGAGTTTGAGATCAGTGTTGTGGGGTATGAGCAGTTCCGACGCTGTCTGACATCCCCTCACATACAACAGACCCGCTCTGGCTGTCCCTGTGCCTGGCCGATGTCGTACTTGGTGGATTACATCTTGAGATCGACTTCCAGTGAGTTTTATCACTATCTCAATACCTTGTCCAATTTTTTCAACTGTCATCTGTATGACTGAAAAGGTTAACAGTTCAACATTACTGCTGATCAATTCCCCGTATGTATGTCCACTCCATACTGGAGCTATCTCGGTTGACTTGTGTTTTCCGCCGCCTCCAAGAGCTTCTTGCATTTGGCAATAAAGTCTACCACGAGGCCAACCTCGATGCCCTGCGCTACATACAAAACCTTCACATTCCGACCCGCCTCACGTTGGATCGATCCTGGCGACCTATTCCCCAGCCGGGTGAGGGCGTGATCAAGAGGGGTTATTCAAGTGCGAATAACAATGTGCATCTTCGGGCAGCCGAAGGCGCCTATCCAACGGAAGGGGATGTGTACCGGGAGTGTTGGTTGTGGCAGCAGTTCAATCCTCTCCTCGTCAATCCTTGTTTTGGAGAGGTTAGGATATACATGGTGGCGGAGAGAGGTCGTATGCGCTATACGCACGATACCGATCAGAAACAAGAACTTTCGTGGAAGCTGGTGACCAGCGTTGTTCCGTTTGATTTCCTTTCTTCAGGGTAAGTGATCCAGTTCATTCCACTCTGTATACATGACAAGGCTCCTGAGACCCTTATGCAGCCGATTCAGTCGCACAAAGGACATCTTCGACCCAAGACGCCCGGGTGTCAACAGGCTCGATTTGGCCCGCGGTCTCAAAGATCTATACGACTTTGCCAAGACGACGCTCAAAGCGCTGATTGTGATGGAGGAAAATCAGCTGAAGTGTACCTCCAGTCTCAATCTTTTCGCCCGGGTGGACATTGGAGTTTACGAGTTCGAAACCAATCAGTTTTGTTGGTATGTTAACTTGAGGTCCACGAGGGGCATGGGTATGACAGCAATGTTTGGGATGTGCCAGGCCGGGAGCTGATGAACTTGTTTGCGGAAATGAGTCGTGTATTTCCTTGGTACATCGACCATGCTTCGCCGAACATGGTCATGACCCCGGATGAAGACATGGTGGAGAGGATGAGAGGAATGAATCTGTGAGGGGCTGGAACCAATGTGCCGCACGTTTGTACGAGTTTGGACAATTGATGTGTGCTTTGAAATGTACCCACTTTTTCACTTGTTGTTTGTTGTATTGCTGCTTGAATTGAGGGTAACTATGACTGCATACTTTAGGATTTGAAACCATACCAGCAATCTTGCCTTAGTGTCAACACCACACAATAAAATATGCAGTAGAAAATTTGTAGTTGTAGTAGTAGTGTGGAAACCACTCTGCAAGCTTGTGATCGTTGGTACCGATGCCACACTGCAATTTTGTAGTCGTGGTATCGATGCCGCACTGCGAATTTTTGTAGTCGTGGTATCGATGCCTACCACACTGCGGATGTTGTAGTCGTGGTATCGATGCCACACTCACGAATTTGTATGTCGTGGTATCGATGCCACACTGCGGATGTTGTAGTCGTGGTATCGATGCCGCACTCACTCTAATTTTGTAGTCGTGGTATCGATGCCGCACTACAAATTTATGTCGTGGTATCGATACCTCTGAATTTGCGATCGTGGTATCGATGCCACACTACTGAATTTTGTAGTCGTGGTATCGATGCCACACTCTCACGAAGATGTTGTGAGTCGTGGTATCGATGCCACTGCGAATTTTGTAGTCGTGGTATCGATGCCACACTGCGGATGTTGTAGTTAGGTGGTATCGATGCCACTCACGAATTTTGTAGTCGTGGTATCGATGCCGCACTACGGATGTTGTAGTCGTGGTATCGATACCGCACTGCAGATTTGTAGTCGTGGTATCGATGCCACTGCGGATGTTGTAGTCGTGGTATCGATGCCGCACTGCGAATTTTTGTAGTCGTGGTATCGATGCCACACTACGGATGTTGTAGTCGTGGTATCGATGCCGCACTCAGAACATAGATTACAATGATCGTGGTATCGATGCCACTGCCAGAATCTTGTAGTGCGTGGTATCGATGCCACACTGCAGATTTTTGTAGTCGTGGTATCGATACCACACTGGATTTTTATGCGAAGGAACTGCCGGAGTTACTAGAACCTTGAACTCCGCCAGCTCTATCTCTCTCGGGGCTGAAACACTTGTACGAGTGTGAAATAAAATAGTACAAATGCGGGGAAAATTGGAGGATGGTCGCTAAAGAGTGCAGTGAATAATAGAATATTCAGAGGTGGCGTTTGTGGCGTGTACAGGGTCGAAATGAATAAAAGACGGGAAAATGGGGCGAAAATGGTAAAAAGTCATGACATTGATCCCTGACCTACTGTTCCTTGGATGTTATAGAGGCATGGAAACCGTTGGCGCAGATATCGCCCTGCAGTTACTGAAATTTCTTCGTGTAATGGGAGTTGGGGCCAGGTTGCCGGGATTGTCCAGTAAGGTTCAAAGTCCGCTGAATTGTTTAATCGCTGGCCATCTGCATCGTGGCTTCACCGCCCTGTCTCTTGCTATCTGCCTTCATCACCTCTCTTAAACCCTCTCTCAACCTTTGCTGCACTTCCCTTAACCTTCTGCATTTGATACAATTGTAGATCTTCTATCTAAAGTGAGTTGGATTAAGCACTGGAGAGTCTGGGTTACCCGATTGGGCAAGGCAGCCGCCGGAACGGCCTTCAGCGCTGTGTTACCCGATTAGGCAAGGCAGTCGCCGGAACGGCCTTTAGCGCGCTTACGCGAAGAAAAACACTTGAAACTGTCTCTTCCCACTGCACAAGACATTTCTGTGTATATTGCATAGAACATGATGTTCAGCTGTATTGCTTAGGGAGCACTCTGTAGTGTGGTTATGCGAGCCCTCGTCCGTCACGTCGAGTGGACTTGCTCTCTCAGCTTGCTCATTAATTAATTGTCCACTTGATTCAAGGTGAAATGCCGCTCCGCTCAGTTGGGGTATGCCCACATACCTGCAAAGCTTGTGTCACAATCAAGTACAACAGAAATCTCTGGAAAATCACGACAGGCCATCGCAAGCATGTAACAAGTAAGAACGAGCATGTCGGCTGCCCGAAAACCTGTCCCGGCCACAAGTACATAGGTATGGCGCCAACAAGGGAGGTGAATCTTCGGCGGCGGCACGCAGCCCGGACTGGGCGGGAATTTCCTTGGAGACGCTGCAAAATATGATACGTGATGAGTACAATGTACCGTCGGAGGTATTGAAGACAGCACGAGGAGGAGCAGAAAAGGAGGGCACAAAATACGGTAAGTCATGCCTCTCATCTCCAGCCGGAACTGCCCCCATTGTGCTGACGGCATTATGTTTTGGCATCCGTCGCGCAGGGTGCTTCCGGAAGCGAGAAGGAAGCGGTTAAGCCTCTCTCCCTCTCGGCATTTGTACCATGCTAATAATGTCCTTTTTCTTCATGTTGCGATCTTGATGGTGAACTCGGCGATGAATAGTCTGATGAATCACAAGACTCAGATGTGGGTGCTATTTTGGTGGAATGAATATTTTTGTGCATCATGTTTGGTACCAACATATGATCTTCTCCAACCAGGTCGTCATGGACGCCGTGGGCTACGATTCACCAGAAGGGTCATCTCCTGCGCCAAGAAAAACGGGTGCTTCACTTGATTTTTATAGCGGATCCCCACGAAGCTATAGATCTTCCGGATCCGACGGAGGTCTGTCAGCAAAGCACGCGAGAAGAGCAACTATCCAACCGTCCATATTTCGGAGGAATCGTATAGATCTGGGCTAAGGCCGAACTTCCAAAGTATATCTTTGAGGTGCCCACTCCCGAGGGCTGCGGGAAAAGTCTGGGATGAAGTGGGTTGTTACCTGGCAGTGGGTAGGTGGTCCCATTCTATATCTTTTGCCATCATGAAGCTCGGGCTGTATTGATTTTGTGCAAGGTGTACTTTATTCTAAGACTTAGAGTGGTCTCCAGCGTGCGATTCGAGGTGGTGGTATGGGAAATCGGTGAAATGCTGGCTTGCGCACTTTCCGGTACACGTCATGAGGATAGCGCCTGGGCGACACTGTGCGACGCACGGCGTGGTATTGGGGAGCTCAATGGACCTCGACCGAGATTTCACGTACGTCTACACTATCTCATTTTCGTATACAGAAACATAGTTCAATATTTCTTCTCACTGATCACACTCTCAGCAGAAACAGCCCTCGAGCTAGAGGCTGGGCGGTACGCCAGTTTGTACAGGCGCTGTACGAGCTGGCAGAATTGACTTGCCTTTATCCGCCGCCAAGGAGATGATGGCATTTGGCGACAAGGAAGACTCATCTCCAACCTCGACAAAATCCCCACCATTTCACCAAGACAACCCGCCCGCAAACCAGGAGGCTGAGCTACCTTGAACCGCTGCCTAAGGATGGCGTGTTGAAGCCGGCTTTTCGGAGGGAGGCAACGATGTTTGGTTAGCGGAGGACCAGGTCCACTTTCCGGGGATGGCCAGTTGATTGGGGAGCGTTCGTGGATGGGAATGACGACGGGAATGGCATGATATTCAAAGATTTCTGGCTGTGGCAGGCTTACAACAGTCTCCTGCGAGATCCCAAGTTTGGAGAGGTACACGTTTTCATGGTGGGAGGCGCCGTCAGCCGCATGTATTGGGTCTGGAACACTCCGCCCAGTGAGGAGGAGATGATCTACGCGGATGTTAAGGGAAGCCTGTTACGCAGGTGATCCCACTTGAGGAACTCTCGTCGGTGCCATTCATTTATTTGTCCATGATGGTTTGCACTAAAT
Source organism: Podosphaera xanthii (assembly GCA_028751805.1). Taxonomy (NCBI): domain Eukaryota; kingdom Fungi; phylum Ascomycota; class Leotiomycetes; order Helotiales; family Erysiphaceae; genus Podosphaera; species Podosphaera xanthii. Next base: position 28,551 of record JAPWIX010000049.1, read on the forward strand.
GTTTTTATTGTAGCAGCATGGCTTCCCGTCAGGCTATTCGACCCGGTCAACACTGGATTATCGGATGAGTCCTTGGAGAAAGGGTACCAGGACCTGGTAAACTTCGCCACCATCACTCTTTCAGGGCTCATCATCCGGGAGCGATCTCAACTTGGCACCCACTCCAGTCTCACCTACTTCGCCAGGCTCGACATCGGTGTTTGGGAATACGAACCGAACAGATTCGACTTTACGTCAACGAAGTCACCAGAGGTAGCGCCACAGGTCTCTATTGCCAGGGCGATATGGGAGAGTTCTCCCTTTCATCGACGATTTGGCAGCCAGCCTGCCTTTATGGGTTGGATCATGCGGCACCCGTGCCTACCAATCTCATCGACCCCTCATTTTTGACGAAGATTCGATCATTGCTTTCGGAAGATGACAGGATGTTAGTTGACCAGGAAGATGATGACAAGGGAGATGGTGACAGGATCTCGGAGGATAAAGATGCATATATACCGAGCGGTAGTCCAGAGTATTAATGGCTAGAAATTTATAGATATAATGGCTCTTGCACATCTCCATCACATCAGTCCACGATACATATCCCAATATTTAGTTGCCGTGTGGTCATATTCCGCATAGTATTTCATAGGCATGGTTTCCCACTCCTGGAGTCCTGCTTGCTTGGTAGGATAGTTTCAACACATCATGCCATCACCACCAATGCTTATCTCGTAGCCCGGAGTTGACACCATTACAAAATCCGTAGTGTGGTATCGATACCACGACTACAACATCCGTAGTGTGGTATCGATACCACGACTACAACATCCCTAGTGTGGTATCGATACCACGACTACAAGCTTCAGTGTGGTATCGATACCACGACTACAAAATTAGTAGTGTGGTATCGATACCACGACTACAACATCCCTAGTGTGGTATCGATACCACGACTACAAGCAAGTAGTGTGGTATCGATACCACGACTACAAATTAGTAGTGTAGGTATCGATACCACGACTACAAAAATTCGTAGTGTGGTATCGATACCACGACTACAAAATTCGTAGTGTGGTATCGATACCACGACTAAAATCTGAGTGTGGTATCGATACCACGACTACAAGATCTCTAGTGTGGTATCGATACCACGACTACAACATCCCTAGTGTGGCATCGATACCACGACTACAAGCTTCGTAGTGTGGTATCGATACCACGACTACAAGATCTCTAGTGTGGCATCGATACCACGACTACAAAATCTGTAGTGTGGCATCGGTACCACGACTACAAATTCGTAGTGTGGTATCGATACCACGACTACAACATCCCTAGTGTGGCATCGATACCACGACTACAAAATTCGTAGTGTGGCATCGATACCCACGACTACAAGATCTCTAGTGTGGCATCGATACCACGACTACAAAATTCGTAGTGTGGCATCGATACCACGACTACAAGATCTCTCAGTGTGGTATCGATACCACGACTACAAAATTCGTAGTGTGGTATCGATACCACGACTACAACATCCCCAGTGGTATCGATACCACGACTACAAAGCTTCGTAGTGTGGTATCGATACCACGACTACAAGCTTCGTACTGTGGCATCGATACCACGACTACAAAATTCTGAAAGTGGTATCGATACCACGACTACAAGATCTCTGGTGTGGCATCGATACCACGACTACAAAATTCGTAGTGTGGTATCGATACCACGACCTACAACATCCCTAGTGTGGTATCGATACCACGACTACAAGCTTCAGAGTGTGGTATCGATACCACGACTGCAAGCCTGTAGTGTGGTATCGATACCATGACTACAAGATCCAAGTGTGGTATCGATACCACGACTACAACATCCCTATTGTGGTATCGATAAGAGCCCTGGACCACTGATGCGCCATGAGAATGGTTTTGGGGACTAGGGTTGTTGGCGGAATAAATCTGATCCAGTGTACAGGTGCGAACTTGTCTTATTCCACGTCCTCTTCCTGACACAAATTGTGTTTTCTTCTCCGTCTGGATTAGGACGTCCCTAGAGTCCTGATCCTTTCTGAAGCATTGTGGGGTCCTGTTGTGTTGAAAACTGAGCGCTCTGATTGTGGTCATGTGTCTATCCGGTGTCCTGCCAAGGGCGATCATCTCTAGCATAGCCATAGTCTCTGTAACTCCTTCATCTTGCTGTTTTAATGTACAAACATATGATCACACAACTTCTGAGCAGATATGGTACATAAGAATACAATCTTAGTGAGGACAATGTGCATACTATCGTAATTCGATCAGATACATATATATGGAATGACATGCACAAGTGGACGCCACAGCACGCCACTGAATTCCGAGTTGACCGGCAAATGCCGCGCGTCTGCCGCGCATTGCCGGTGGCCACTCAGACTCTACACACTGTCTTACACGACGAACAGCTCAAAACGGTTCCGCCAATTCCTTAGAAAATTTGGGACGGTATCAAGGAGGGTATAGCTATCACCTGGCCAATTCTTGGACAAAACGGTTGAAAACTAGTTTAACTTACCTATGTTAAATTTTGGTACCACTGTTGTCTAGCCAGAGCCACTTGCCCCTGTAAGAGTAGGGCCAGATATAACCCTAATGATGGGTTAGGGTCTAACTTAGAGTAACCCCATCCCTGTGAACCTGAATGTCATGCAAATCTCTCATAACCTAATGAAACCAGCCACAGCTCGTGAGATATGTGTACAAGGTCACTTTTGGTGGTAAGTTCGGTTCGGAGTATAAGTTCGCTTTGATGTTGCCTTGACCTTTTGCTCGTGGTAAATGATCTTGTGTGAGTAACTTCGTTTTTGTTTTGTTTTCTACAGTAAGTTCGTTTCCTCTGTTAAGTCTCGTTTCGGCGCCTGTGCATGTAAGCAGCAGCTCATGCGTGAGCTGCTCTCAGCTGGTCAGCTTGCCTCTTGAATTGTATGGTATGTCTAATAGAAGTGGTTATGCGGAACGGTGTCTGGGTCGTATGGTTGCCTGTGATTGTAGATGACCCTGTGGATCATGAAACCAGCCACAGCTCGTAAGTGGGTCTGAATATGTGTACAAGATCACTTTTGGTGGTAAGTTCGTTTCAGGGTGTAAGTTCGTTTCTGCACGTCGGATGAGCATACTCAAATGTGTATACGCGTAGAGCTACAGTAAGTTCGTTTCTTCCGTTGAGTGTGTTTCTTCGTGTCGGGAGCACACCTACTGTAGTATATGCGTAGACTAAAGTAAGTTGGTTCCTCACTTGGACTATGTTAAGTTCGTTTCCTACAGTAAGTTCGTTTCTCAGCGTAAGTTCGTTTCTCGGCGTAAGTTCATTTCTCAGCGTAAGTTTGTTTCTCAGCGTAAGCTCGTTTCGTGCAGTAAGTTTGTTTCTCATCGTAGGTTCGTTTCTTGCGTTAGTTTCGTTTCTCACTGTAAGTTCGTTTCTAGGCTTAAGTTCGTTTCTCTCAGTAAGTTCGTTTCTTGCGGGTCCGAGCACAGTAAGTTCGTTTGCTAGTTAAGTTCGTTTGTGCATGCGCTAAGTGTGTGCCTCGGAGAGCCCTTTTTTGGGGTCTCTCAAATGAAGATGCTCACAAGGGTATGGGGCCCCGTTAGGCGCTCCGTCGAAAAAGCGATGCTACGTAGTAGCATCGGGACGCAGGTAGCTAGGTCATGGCGTGTGCGGCAGTGTGACTCAGAGAGTCATATCCACAACCACCGCGTCGCAAAAATACTATCATGATGAAGCTGCGACCACGAGTGCGACCATGATACTCAGCGAGTCACATCTCGATCCCGAACACCTCAATTTCGGAGGACCATCACACCGTAACTCCGGGTCCCGCCATGATACTCACTGAGTCACATTCTCGGCGGAACCTCCCCAAATCCTCGCATGCGCAACAATTATCAAAACTTGATACAAGAACTCTGGTCAATGTGCGTTGATACTCAGAGAGTCACATGGACGAACGGTTACGAAGGTTAGGTGAATAGGTCAGGCTATCTCAATCTCCGCAGTATTAACGATAGGAGTGAGTTGTTCAATCTTGAAGATCCCTAGTGTGGTATCGATGCCACGACTACAAAATTCGTAGTGTGGTATCGATACCACGACTACAAATTAGTAATGATGTGGTATCGATACCACGACTACAAATTAAGTAGTGTGGTATCGATACCACGACTACAAGCATCCGTGAGTGCGGTATCGATACCACGACTACAAGATCTCTAGTGTGGTATCGATACCACGACTACAAGATCTCTAGTGTGGTATCGATACCACGACTACAAGATCCTAGTGTGGTATCGATACCACGACTACAAGATGCGTAGTGTGGTATCGATACCACGACTACAAGATTCGTAGTGTGGTATCGATACCACGACTACAAGATCTCTAGTGTGGTATCGATACCACGACTACAAGATCTCTAGTGTGGTATCGATACCACGACTACAAGATCGTAGTGTGGTATCGATACCACGACTACAAGATTCGTAGTGTGGTATCGATACCACGACTACAAGATTCGTAGTGTGGTATCGATACCACGACTACAACATTCGTAGTGTGGCATCGATACCACGACTACAAGATCTGTAGTGTGGTATCGATACCACGACTACAAGATCCGCAGTGTGGTATCGATACCACGACTACAACATTCGTAGTGTGGTATCGATACCACGATTCGTAGTGTGGTATCGATACCGCGACTACAAGATCTAGTGTGGTATCGATACCACGACTGCAAGATCTCAGTGTGGCATCGATACCACGACTACAAGATCCCAGTGTGGTATCGATACCACGACTACAAGATGCGTAGTGTGGTATCGATACCACGACTACAAGATTCGTAGTGTGGCATCGATACCACGACTACAAGATCCCAGTGTGGTATCGATACCACGACTACAAGATCCGTAGTGTGGTATCGATACCACGACTACAAGATCCGTAGTGTGGTATCGATACCACGACTACAAGATGCGTGTGGTATCGATACCACGACTACAAGATCTCTAGTGTGGCATCGATACCACGACTACAAGATCGTAGTGTGGTATCGATACCACGACTACAAGATTGCGTAGTGTGGTATCGATACCACGACTACAAGATTCGTGAGTGGCATCGATACCACGACTACAAGATCCCAGTGTGGTATCGATACCACGACTACAAGATTCGTAGTGTGGTATCGATACCACGACTACAAGATCCTAGTGTGGTATCGATACCACGACTACAAGATCGTAGTGTGGTATCGATACCACGACTACAACATCCGTAGTGTGGTATCGATACCACGACTACAACATTCGTAGTGTGGTATCGATACCACGCACTACAAGATCTCTAGTGTGGTATCGATACCACGACTGCAAGATCTAGTGTGGTATCGATACCCACGACTACAAGATCGTAGTGTGGCATCGATACCACGACTACAAGATTCGTAGTGTGGTATCGATACCACGACTACAAGATTCGTGAGTGTGGTATCGATACCACGACTACAACATCCCTAGTGTGGTATCGATACCACGACTACAACATTCGTAGTGTGGTATCGATACCACGACTACAAGATCTCTAGTGTGGTATCGATACCCGCGACTACAAGATCCTAGTGTGGTATCGATACCCACGACTACAAGATCTCGTAGTGTGGTATCGATACCCACGACTACAAGATCCTAGTGTGGTATCGATACCACGACTACAAAATTCGTAGTGTGGTATCGATACCACGACTACAACATTCGTAGTGTGGTATCGATACCACGCACTACAACATCCGTAGTGTGGTATCGATACCACGACTACAACATTCGTAGTGTGGTATCACAAAATCCCTAGTGTGGTATCGATACCACGACTACAAAATCCCTAGTGTGGTATCGATACCACGACTACAAAATTCGTAGTGTGGTATCGATACCACGACGACAAGATCCGTAGTGTGGTATCGATACTACGACTACAAGATCCCCTAGTGTGGTATCGATACCACGACTACGAGCTCCATTCAAGTCCAATGAACTGTGAAATTGAGAGTATATTCGACGCAAAGGACTCGATTAGACGCCATCGGAGTCCAAGCGATTCCGATTGACGCCATCTGGTAGAATCTAGTCTATCGGACGAGATTGTCGACGAACGTACTCGAGTGGACTCCTATGCAGGAGAAAGAGATTTGAGTCCAGTGCAAACAACCATACGTTAACGCGGTAAAACCTGTCGGGTGGACCAGTCTGCGCAGGCATTTAAAGAAATCATCACCAATGACTGGTTTTTCTTCAAATATTACACGTAGTAGTAGCACTGTAAAACATTTGTAAGGTTTGGGAAGCATTTATAGAATAAGGAAACTGTCTCAACTTCATGTGTGCGTTCGGCATCGAATAGAAAGTCAGTCATGCATAGTTTGATGTGGACTGACAAGGCTTGATTTGTAGGAAATGACAAATAATTTTCGACTTATCAATTACATAATCAACCAGTGAGTAATGGAATGATCTCCGGCCCGTCTCAACTTGCTCTCAACCACCACCTTCCCCAAACTGAAAATCAGCTGTCCACTATGAGTACTCGCTCCCACACCAACAAAACACCAGGGCTGGGCGAAGAATCACGCGGTGACTACTCTCTGTCTTGATGATCGTCAAGTTACTGAGTCTTGTCACAGAAACATCTCCAACCAGGGAAAGGTGGCGCCAAGCTGACCGCCACGATTACGAATCAAGCACTGGTAAACCTGATTCCTTTTAAACCATATTTCCCAGTGACAAAGGCCTCATAACCATCATACAGGGACGGAAGACCAGACGGAATATCAAAGCCAGACATATGAGTCCGCGGCAGCGCTGGAGGCTTCAGTGCGATAGACCCACTGAAAATATTCAAGGATTTTGCTGCCGACGAAGGCAAGGGAAAGGGGCAGGCTAAGTCGTTTTCCGTCAACTCTTGTACTGATACCTGTTTACCTTACCTCTCTGATCATGTTACTAATTTCTAATTACCTAGTTATTCCTACCCATGACTTTTTACAGCTGCCTAAGTGGCAACCTACTGAGGAAGAAAAGATGACCTGCATCAAAGACCACCGTAAGGCCCAAGCCCTGCTGCAAACGAAGTCCTCTTACAATCTCAGTGCGTATATTGCCATATGTCTACTGTAGCAGTGTCTGAATTCACCGCTGTGTTTCACATGCAGACCTGGCGGCTGCAAGGCCACAGAAGGTAAACTCAATACATTCCAATTTGATCTCACTGCCAAGCTAACTACATCCATTGTTGAGACTGAGAAAGATGAAGCAGATAAGGAGCATCGGAGCAACTTGTCCTTGAGCGTGTAGAAAAGGCCGAGAAAGGTACAGAATAGGTTCATCATTGATGTTGTGGTTGAATGTACTTGGAGTGCATGTAGAAACCAATCCAATGCTTTCTCTCCAGTGTCCCCGTCTCAGTTCATGCTGACCCGGTTTATAGATCGAAAATGTCGACAAGTCAAACAAGGTCAGTCCAGTCGTGGTCAATGGGGTGTCACTGCGCAGGTGACTCAAATATGGTTTGCTGCAGCCAAACCAAGAGATAATCTGGAACGTTTGATGCCTGCCGGGCTAAAAACACATACGCAAGTGGTACACACTCAGGTGTAATTGGAGTGGGCCAGGGTGAGTCCATCACAGCACATATCCTGTCTATACCATTTACTAACCTCGGAATACTAACGTAGCCCTAGACCCACATGAGTGGTTACAGACAGAACAGGCCGACACTCACGACGTTGATGCCCCCATAGTCTCGATTGCGCCAGCTATCCTTGGTCCCGTTCCATCTCGTGAAACCATGACCTATCAGAGCAGAGCCAAAGCTGATTATGATGGAAGCAGTGGCGCCAGCATCACCGTGTTGCAGACCAGGCTTCAAGCCTTCCACATTGCAGAGTCTTCGCAGGTACATGATCTGACACAGGACACAGCCGCCACTTTGTATGATGCCGCACAGTCTATGGAGTCTCCCGGACGGCAGTGCCATTGGCTTAACTGATGAAGTACGCCCAAACATACACGCATTCCGCCAAGACTGGGTCTCCGGTTAAACCACTGACGACTCTTGCATAAATCGACTTCTTAACCAGAACACCGACCATTTGGGACACCATGATGATTTGGGGCTTGACCATCAGCACGTGCATCATCCTCAAGGTTGGTTCGTGCTTGACCTGACTGATCATCACTTACCAACTGGTGCATTTTCAGTCTTGGAAGATGCAGCGGAGAATCCGTTCCTTGGAAATATGCAAGGCAAGTCGGAAGAGGAGAGATCCTGAAACACTTCGGATGCCAGCTACGGAATGATCAGGTAAGTGCTCGCATGGTTGTTGTGCGGAAAAGTCTGTGAGCAGATTATCCTAAAGTCCTTCATTTTTAGGCCACGCCACAAGATGACGGTGGAGACGAAGAATCAGACGATGTAAGTACACGTTTCAACAGATGGGAAACACTCATCACGGCCTCATTGTCTCTGCACAGGTGCTTCAGGCGGAAATGCTGCTCCTGAAGCGAGGGCCTCCCCATTTAGGCCACAGAGGCAATGGTCGCCAACTGATGTCACCGACTGCACCATTTCCATCAAGCACCCATGATGTGGATGAGCCTGCCGATCGTGAGTGCCAACTTTAATTACGAGCAACCAACGTTCATTGAGCTATCACACTTAGCAGTCAATCCCGATCACGCATATCAATCGGCCGACGCCCTGATGCCAGAAACCAGCACTGAGCACAGTACTCTGACAATGAGCCCATTCCATCCAATGATGCTCAACAACATACCAACCAGCTGTATGAGAACAGGAGTCCACCAGTGAAACATCCTATTCCAGTGTACGTCAATAAGTCCAAATAGCGAGAGAATCATCTCATGAGACCGACAGGACACAGAGAATTCTCACGACGAGCAGGATCAGCTCCACCGAGAGAAGCTCCGCTCTCACGCGAGAGCCGCTCGACCATGCACCTTGACACGTTATTCAACTATCTGCCCACTGTCCAGAAAAGACGCACAGTCCAAAGTCAATCAGTGAAACCTAAGCGACAGGCCCAGAGCAGTAAAGAAGGACAAGATGATGAAGCACGCACAGGAGCAACAGAGGAGTGATCGAGTTCGCGCATGGGGAACTTTGGGGCAATGCCTTCTGAGGGTGGAAGAGATTGTCATCAAAATCCGGGATGATGATGAGGCAACAGAAGAGGTTAGATGTCAACTCGAGGTTGAATCGGCCTACTCGCGCTAACGTACCGATTAGGTTGTCACCACTCAGGTCGCGTCCCTGCACGAGGATTTGAAATGGACAAAGCGGCATCAGCCCGCAGATTTTGAAGCACGAATGAGCTCAATTAGAGCTAACAAGAGCACTGATGTGAGGATCGTCATTCAGCTCAACCAGGGGTTGTGTCTAACCTTTGGACTGTATCTATGTTATAGCGAGCACTGCATGGACAGTTGGATGAAATATGGGAGTATTTGGAGCGATTCACGGATGAAGTGGTGCGAGAGACAGTGGAGGATCAGATGGAACAGCTGACAGTTTGGTTCTTTCCCAGTGCTGGTGATGGCAATGCAGGAGCCGAATCAACATCAGGCGAAACCACGGATGAAGGAGAGTGACCGAGGTATCATTTGCGTGTATGATTGACAAGATTGCCCCAATGGACAATGTCGGCTGTGGTGTCGAATGACATTATGCACATTACGATTTCTCACTGATAGCATTGATAGTGACGCTGGATGTAGTACTGTATTGATTGCTGAATGTTCGAAAAGAACAGTGATTGGTGATGCTCACCTTCGCTCTAGATATAGCCCGAATTCTGGATGTGGAGAGCCGGCAAATCAACGTTGTACAACGCCATTGCTGGCTCTAATGGCACCCAATGACGTTGTACGATTGTTTTACATGTCGGTAGGCAATAGTGCACAACACAAGTCGTTCTCAATCATAGAGAGATGTCCTGCCTGCGCAGCTGGCATATAGGGATATGCCAGTTTGAAGATCACTCACCTGTGTACACACCGCGTCCCCCGAACATGAAGGTGGAAGGAAGGCCTGCCCTAAACGTGCTCCCCTGTACCCACATGTCTCCTGACGTCATTTCGCTTCAACACGTAGAAGAGTGCAACATCGGAAGACCCCATCCTCAACACACGCTGTTCTTCAACCGCCATCATCCCAGGTTCGTCAGAGCTCATGTCCACAGTCCATGAAGGTTTCATCATTAATGTAAGCTCAGCTGTCATGACCACCGACGAGTGCAAAGCTATCAGGGCTACTATGTCGAAGAACTTTACTCGACCTCTACCACATTTCCTCTCGAGATCGTGAGGAAAATTACGGACCGCCTCTTCGTGTTCGACCGCGGACAGAATCCTCGGCGCTGTCTGCTGGCCATCATATACTCGATTGGCCCAAAGTGTACGGAGTTGCAGGCGTGGTATTTTGCCACGCGCGAAACGCTGTATCACCAGGTGTCGATAAATGGGATGTTATTAAGACGGCACAGCCCCAGCTGCACAGGGCGGTTCTTTCAACAGAGGTACCGCTTGCGTTCAATTCATGGAAAATGGTCCACTCCCTTGTCATCCAGTGCGTATGCACACATGATTGTCTTTGAGTTGCTCGTATTGATTTCCTCTTTGAAGACATACAGCGAGCACTGAAGGGAGGTTCGTCAAGTATCAGCCAATATCATCAAGCTAGTTACGGCTTGCACAGAGCTTCAAAAGCTTTATCTCTGTCTTATGCCCTCTGGGGTCTGGGCGACCTCAAAGATCTCACACACGGCTTTTCTTCCCATCATTTCTCTCAAAGTTTTACGCGAGGTCTCCTTCGAATATTGGATGGGATGCCGTCCTTTCATCGCCGCCAATGCCTCTACTCTGACCACCATCCGCATCAATAGAGAGGAACTGGAAACACCAGCTGGGAACGATGCTCGCATTCATTTTCCAGAGTTGAGAGTCTATAAGGACAAGCACTTGGGCCACATCGAATCAGTGCCCAACTTGTCTTCCTTTACATCCTGCTCCTTAGCAGTCCGTCCTCATGATGACTCCGAAGGAACGTGTCGTCTTTTTCTCGACATCGCACGGCAGCCTTTCCACCCTCACTGTGCTCAATCTCACCCTCATCCCTATGCTGTGGAAGCAAAGGCAGAAGACGCTCACGTCCTCCAGTCCATCATTGCAGCCTGCCCTTCGCTCGTCAAGCTCAGCTTGGACTCAGTTGGGCGGGTTCAGTGCCCCGCATCAATGGCTGGACGCAACCTGATGACGAGGAAGGCGATATGCGCGTTGTGTGTTCCTGATGGCGGGTTTGCAGAACATCGCTGTCTTTGGGTTCCACCACGTGCACTGGGGTTTGAAGGAGAGTTGGGTCCTATCGGAACGAGAGATGGAGAAGGAGCGGGGTTGGGTGTCAATGCTGGCAACTTCGTGCCCTGCGTTGGTAGCATGTAAATTTGGTACGTCTCTCTGGCCTTGGAATCATCCTCTACACTCACCTCATGAATGACATTTTCAGGTGGTAGTCCAGGAAATCCTGCCGCTGTGGAAGAAGCGCAACTTGTGCGAGATTTGGGTAGGTCACCGAATGGTGAATGGAGGCACCAGAGCGCAATTAGTGGATGGGAGAAACATATGTCTTCGTGAACAGATATGTACACTGATTGTTATTCCTCTTTGTGCATTTGTTGTGCACTGTAATCATGGCCACCGTGTCCACCGCAGGTTGCACCCATGTAATTGGGCCACCAAAGTTAGCACACACATCACACGTGCTTCCCTTCGTCGTCTAAGGGCCGGGCTCGGGCCGCCATTCAAAGTCCGAGCCATGACAACATGCTCATCAGCCACGTGGCCCGAAAATTTCCTCCCAACCTTCATGAGGCGACACCAACACGAACACCATCAGTCTTGCAGTAGAAGGTCACGGCATCCAAGGGCGAGTAGAGATAAAGCTGCCCGTCAACATCCTTCAAGTGTTGGAAGCACACGCAGACAGATTTAAAGCAGCGAAACCACATCAGCGCTGGCGCATGTTCAAGAAAGTCAAGAAGGCTCTAGTGAACCTCCCCATTACGGGTGATGCACTCAAAAAGTTACGCACTACACAAGGTACTCCCGTGGTCTTCAACCAATATCCGTGTCTGCCGTGTATTGACCTCATTATTTGAAAGCACTGCCGAGCATGGCTTATCTTTCAAGCCGACGGACGACTGGTTCCGGCTTTTGAGGAAGCATTGATGGCAAAGTGGCCAGACAGGGTGCAGGCACGCGCCAAGGAGCTCGGTGTGAGCAAGAGGACAGTACAGACTACAAGAAGCAGGGTAATCAGAGATATAATCTCTGGAATGACACGAATGGGGACAGGCTGAGATTGGGATTTTATGCCATAAAGCATATGCTATTCAAGATGGGACAGTCATGATAGTGCACAGAGAGGTGTCATACTTACAGTCTTCTCCCCCAATCATCTGATGTTTTTGAGTCGCCCGAACGCCCCATACACCATGCTACGACGTCTGTAAAGGTACCTGACACCAAGGGTAGAAAATGAGGCTACTGAAGGTTGCACTGGTGTCGACACCATGCTACGAAGTTTGTATTGGTGTCGACACCATGCTCTGAAGTCTGTAGTGGTGTCGACACCAGGCTACGGATTCATCTCCTCTCTTCAGGTCACTCCAGAGTCAATGGAAGTCCTCAAAATCACAAAATCTATGCTGGGTCGAGACTTACTCCTGGATGATTTATGACACTTGTACGAGAGATTATTAGTCCTCTTCAGCTTTCCTTAACTTGATATACTCCCAAAACCTTGTGGAGAAACCATTCCTGCTTATCCAATTTGAAGACCTTCACGATGAGAATGGTGATCTGGTTCATCTTGGCGATGTACCCGCCATCCATGAGCTGCTCTCTGATGTACCCAACTCCGACTTCTACTTCTCGACCCATCATCACCGGCAGCGCTCCAGCAAGCACCCTGGCAAAACTTCCCCTCGTTAATAAGTTGCGGGATATTGTGACTCCTTTGGTCGTTCAAATCTGTCAGGCCTGGTTCGAAGAGAGCTCCAGGTTGTTGGTCCGACCCTTCTCTCCACTGTCTCACAACAATCACCGCCGTTCACGTAATCACCATTCGTTGCCCTCGATCCTTCTCTCCTGACCCAAACCTCGTTCTATAAGCTATTGGTGCAGATACATCTACCTTGGTTTTCATCTCGAGAATCCCCACACTCGCTAGGCGCCACATCTCGATCTGCTTCGGGTATTGACTGACAATGTCTTCAGTCAGCCACACCGACAGAGTGCCTACTTCACGCATCTCAGTTGAAGGACTTGACATTGATGAGCTCGTTAGCTCGTCCTCAAACTTCATCCATCCTGCAAGGAAACATACATTGTACGTTGCTTCATGTTAGATAGGCCCCGGGTGGATGTTAATGAGAATGAGGAGATGCTGGTACGAATTGACTCCGAATCAGCAGTGTTTTCTTCTCATAAATGTCGTCATGATGAAGTGCTCTCCCGCACATAAATCAGGATGGTCCGTGCACGGGTTCCACTCTGTATATATATCGCTGGTCAGGACTAACGAGGTTCCCCAACAGAAATACTTAGCTTGTCCCCCAAGCATCTTATTTCCTTGACCACACCGCCTTCACTCCACATATCCCCTCCTTTGCCAGCAGTCTACTACCTAACCTAAGGGTGTTCTTTCTTGCTGGCCCGGCAACAGCATACTCTTTGACTGAGTGTGAGTGCGCTCTTCAGTGGCGTTAGGGCAAAGTCGCTGTCTCATTTGACTTCAGGTCTGACAAAGCTACTGTGGTATGGACACGTCTATGAACGAGGTCGAGGAGTTGCTCAACGGTGAGGAGAATGCGAGCAAGGTGATGTCCGATGTGAGTCTATCATGTGCTGCCTTGGCACACTGTTTGTACTGATGGGTTGTGTACGTATGCATTAGGGTTGTCCGGACGATGGGGAAATACTTGCCATGCGGCATCATGGGGGAGGATGGATGTGAATGTGATGAAGTTGGGGTGTATGGGGTGGGGGTGGATGCGGGAACCCGGAAGTGCTGAAGATCGCCAGGGCTGTCTGGGATGCAGTGGGGGAAGTGGAGAGGGAGGCAGCCGATGTGGCCGTGGCGAAGGCGGAGCACGGAGTGGGATGAGCTCCTGGCACAGGCGGAGCAGCAGCTGGTGGAGGAAGAAATGGCGAAGGTGAAGGCTCGGGAGAGACAGTGGGATGAGGACTTCCATCGCATGAAAGCGAAGAGGACTGGTTGCAGGAGTTGGCATGGTTGGCATGGCGGGAGGAGATGGAACGGACTCCGACTCCGGACTCCGATTTTGATTCTGCTGCGTGGCGGTCAACCAGGTGTTAATAGAGCAGGAGAAGGAGTGGCTGGGGGAGAAAGAGGTGGGATTGAACAGGGGTTCTCCTGGGCGAATAACAATATTGGGTACTCCGAGAAGAGGATGAAATAATCGTGGACAGGTTTGTGCAGCATAGCGAGGCTGAGTGGGATGAGATGTCTATGCATGAGCAATGAGAGCCGCTCATGGAGAATGTCTGTAACAGACTGTCCTGATCGCATCACGAATACTACCCCATCATTGCAGATGCCTAACATCCATATCCCTGGGCAGGGGGTCCCTGCTCCACTCCTGGATCTTTGGTATCTCTGCAACGTGCGGGATATCACGCACTGTGGAGCTACTTCCTGGCACCCAGGGCTCAGGGGAAGTAATTTGGCAGTACTTTCATAATATTTGCAGCCTCGTGCGGACCATGGCTAATATTATTAATCGCCCACAGGTAGAACCCGTGGCCAGTGCAGAGGTGCAGCAAAAAGACTGGCCCATTGGATCCAAGCGCGGCTGTGATCAGTTCGTCGAGCTCGTTCAGAATATGGCCTCCTCGTAATATTCCCGCGACACTGTGGAGCGGTGCGGCGGTGCGGCGAAGAGACTGGACCTAGGTTGGGTTAGGTTAGGCTGCTTCTCCATTGCCCCATCAAATCGACCCGCCCCTGGGTGCCTCCAAAGTCGAACCACAACTTCCACATGAATCCATGGAGGTTGACCGGGCACCGACACCATTGCCCGACTTCCATCTTCCAGAGTATGAACTCGACATCTTGCGTCGCGAGCTCAGGGACGAGACCAGTTCGTTATCAGTGGAGCAGCTGGAGCTGTTGAGGGCTATGTGTCTCGGTATGGTATGGCGCCGAAGATCAGACTGGGATAGGGCTGAGATGGTGAAGGAGTCGAGAGACAGCGGTCAGAGAGTTTGTAGAGGAGCTGAGGATGGATATGGACGAGGATGGGTGTTCAGTTTTGTTCATGTTATGACTAAATGTGGCGGGAGGGTTGAGTGGAGTGTACTTGCATGATTATCTCGCCGTTGATTTCTTGTTCTTTGCTGCCTGACTGAGTCTGTACTTTAAATACCACATGTTGAATTGTTCTCATTCCCTTCAATGATGCACCTGCTCACATAGTGTCTACTTGGTATCTCAATAGGAGAACATCCGAACTTCCACCTCGACATCTACTTGTGTAGCGCCAACTCCAGGGAACCAATCAAAGCGGAGTTCAAAGGGCACGCACGCTCACCGCCCGATCAAGTCAAACCTTGTCACCTTCTTCGCCAACGAGGACGACCGACTTTGACCACGTGCCCGGCTCTCTGTTACCGGGAATAGAATGCAGTCCTGTCTATTCCATTACACCCTGTTCTGCTCCGTTGGGCTCCTTTCCGAAGGCCCTTTTTAAATCCTCGGTTAAATAAGAGAATGATAGGACTCAACTCCGGAAAAAGCGGAGGCGGCATAGAACGTGATCACACTCCGGAAGTCGCATATGTGCAGCTATATACCAGTTAACGCAGGGCTTCCGCGGGCGCGATGATGCACCATGGAGCCCGCGAGATTATCGTCCGCTTCGCGCCTCTCAGGCTATTGGAGTTTAGTCAAATAGATTCGAATAGATTCGAGTAGATTAGGGTCTAATCAGAGCCCAATGCGCGTCCGTTCACGTAGATTCTGATCCGATCGAGCACGCTTGGCCTCCGGACGGAGCTGGAAGGAGTAGAAAAGTGTCCTAAAGAGATAAGCCTGTGTTTCAAGTCCAGCAAAAACCTTCATATTAAAAGCTTCTAGTGGACTGTATTACGGTAAGATACAATTTGACTACCCGTCATCGTCTTGGAACTCATCATCTCTGTCATCATAATTATCATTGTCATCTTCTGTACCACCTATTTCGGGTCTCCTTCACTATCAGTGTTCATGCGTGGAGGAATCTGCTCTCCTCCTCCGAAAGTTATTCTCCCTGAAACTAGGATGAGGCTGGGGTTGTTGCCGGGTGGGAGGTGCTTCCAATTTCGCCTGGCATTCGACTTTTGTGCAGTTGCTTTCGCGCTTTCTTCCTATACGGTCTGCAGCTGGGGCAGTGCGTCCCTGTATTGC